>JBCJKH010073863.1:0-10871 GCA_039877255.1 Loriculus beryllinus | reverse complement strand
TAAGGTCCTTTGCTTCCGATGGGAATCCTGTCACTTTATCAGACATAATGGCTTTCTCTGTCAAAGAGTTAAGATACTACTTGTGTGAAATGATTTATAGTTTTTCATTGGCTTGTGTGCTGAATCTTGGACAAAAAATAAATCTTATGGCAGGTGCCAATTGTTCCCTGTTGGTCTGTGTGTAGAAATATGTACTACCGTGACAGCTAGTCAAAGCCTTCAAATATAACCTGAACAGCTGTGCTGACAACGGACAGCAGAACACAATTCCTGGGGTCAGACTTACACAGGCACGAGTTGCAACCAACTGTCAGAAGTTCAGAAAAGGGTTAATAAGTGTCCTTTACTCATTTCTCGAGTGACGTCTGTCTAAAAATGTGAAAGTAGGTAATAAATATATCGCTAACTGATAACACTCATCTGCACAATGTGCTCTTTTTTTATCTCTGACATAGCACAAGTGGTAGTTTTTAACTATTTCTGTTGTGTGCTTCCTGCACAAAAGACAGTGCAAGAGAATAACGTATAAAAGCAGATTTTAATAAGTGCAATAAAATCATGTTTTAAGGTATCTGAGATACCTTCTGGTCCAACACCACAGAGCAGCAAAGGGATTTGCAGGAAAAATCACATAATGCCATTTCCATCTCTTCTCAGTAAAAGTTTGCAAAAGAGGGGAGTTCTGGCTAAATTACAACCTCATTTATTCTTTTAACTTGCTTATAAATGAATTTGAAGAGTTGCTATGATATGAACTGCATCAGAATATGCAGCCACAATGCTCTAAGGGAGGATTGAGACTTTTGCCAGATCAGGTTCCCCTTACAAACAGAACCTCTTCTGTATGTAGAACAGCCTACTACTAGAAACAGCCTACTTGCAAGGTGCAGAAACACAGAGGTAGTCACTATTTCTTTCATTGCTTGGTTCCTTTAAGGTGTTAAAACTTTTTATCACAGCTGTGCAATGGCTACTGTGACTATTTTTGGCGAGAATAATAAACATTGATGTATGACTTATACAGGGGATTAGAAATGGCAGCATATGGTATAGGCAATTTGTGTCATACCACTTCTGCTACACCAGCGTGGATCCCCTTGAGAACATTTGAAGTCCTAATGTAGAATTGTGCTACTAAGTCATACCTTTGGAGACTGATTGAAATATAGCCTTGTTTGAGACAATGTTGAAGTGAACTAGCTATATGGAAGTCAAATCCCAACTCGATTGGATCACTGGTTTGTCACTGCAGTTACAAAGCCCCAGTTTTACCCCTGCTATCTTGTAGTAAGCTTCAGAACGTCATTCCTGCCTCAAGTAAAATGTCCACAAAGAAGTCCAAGAAAGAGATTGAGAGGTCTTGTGCATTTATGAATCTGTAAAAGCCTATTGAATGCTTGCACCTGCAAAGTTGCCCCACGTTATTGGCCTGAAAATCAGGTCACCAGGTCTCTGCAGCCAAGTACTCATGTTGTCTTCTTTCTCGCTCTTCTCCTGTGTCTTAGCAATCTTGCATTTCTGTCTCCAAAAGCCTTTGCTTCAACAAGCATGTAGAGTCCTATTGGTTGCTGGTTACACATTATGCTGAGAAATGCAAACATGAAATTTCTCAGATTAAGGAGGAAATCAAAGACTTCAACTTTCTGGCAAACACTCACTGCTATGACCAGTGTAAGGAGTCCTGCTCAGTTAAGGACCTGTCCTTAAGTGCCGCTCTCTGAATCTCAAAAGCAGAAGGTTGAAGCTCCAACTAGGTGGAGTTCACACGTAGTGTTTTATTTTGTGTTTGCCAATTCACATGTAAATTTCGTGGAGTCTACGTGCAAATGTCTTTCGTGCTATCCAGAGCCTTAAAAGTCTAACCTTAGTGCTTTGAATCACCCTGATGGCATAATGTAACACTAGAGTACCAACAAATAGGTGCTTTGAACCTAGCTTTTAGAACTTGTGTGTTCAACAGAATATTGACTTGGTATCAAATTCTGTACTGTTGCCTTAAGAGGCCCCAACAGAGTGCTGCAAAACCATGTCTGTATACAGAATAACACAACCCACTCTTAATTATTTCTGCCTAGAGTATCTGCTGCTGTTGGATTTCTTGTTTTTTATGCTTGAAACATCAGTGACGCAGTAGTGAGTCAGGCCTTTGCCAGTGCTTAAATATCCAGTGCTAGGTGCTATATAAAAACATTTTTAGTTTTGGTTGTTTTTTACAACAGGCATGTATGCAAACCCTGATTAGCATGTCAAATGTCAGAGGTATGCAAATTGTGTACAAAGTGTACATAGTCAATCTCTTGTATTTACATACAGCTTTTGTTTGCAGTATCATTTAATGTCTGTGTACACTGACTACTCTTTCGTCATTTCTGGCAGTCGTGTACCTTCAAGCTTATGCTCTCCTAGGGTATAAAGACTATCTCATAGCGCATTTGTTTCAGTGTTACTAGATTGTTAATCAACAGTTAGCATAAAGCAACATAATAAAACACCCAAATATGATTTGTGGCAATTTTTTTCTCTAGATCTATAGTCTGAAGAAGAGCAGTGGTTACTTCTCATGAGACCAAAATCCCTAAAAACTACTAATCTTATCTATTAGAAAAATGTTGCATGTAGAATTATGAAAATTTTAAATTAATGCCTTGCTTTAATATAGTGGTAAATTAGTTCTGAGAATGCATATTTAAAGTAACCATCTTAGTTTTCACGTGATCATAATATTTAGAAGGTACAAGGCCTCATTTCTTTGCCTTCCATTGCTGCTTACTTTCATTCAGAGGTGGGAGGCCAAATATGACTACTTGAGGTCACAAAGAGAGATTCATGGCTTAAAGTGCCTCCGTATAGCCCAGTAGTAGTGAAGCAGACTAAACATCTTTCAGTATGTTTTATCTGCTGGTTTTCCCTCTGTCACTGTGTCCTTTCCACACCTCCTGTGAGAAGCATCATTTTTAACTTTAGTGTGTGAAGTCTGCAAGACTGAAGAGGTATATATTATTAAAAATAGAGAAATAACAAAACACAGATTTTGTCATAACTTCCAGTAAGCCACCTCAGTTTTGTTGCCCCCACCTGTTATTTCCCATTGGTGTTCTCCCAGGCAAGATGTGTTTGGGGATGAAAGAGAGAAAGTAAGATTACTTGGAGTCAGGGGAAATTAATGTGTTATTTGCAACAGAGCTGAAGTGCACTGCATTGTATAGAGGGTAGCTTTAATTAAAACCTTTATTTCAGAAATAAGTAGGTTAAAGTCCACATGAAAGAAAAAAGAGGAAAAATGTCACAATGTCTCACAAGCTGAAGGCACTCTCTGTGCCAGGCTGAGCCTGGTGCATCACAGGTTCTGCAGCATGGTGAAGGGAACACTGAGTGGCTACAGCCTCCTGAACTGGCTACCTACTTCATTTACTTCATAGCCTGGGTTTCTGCAACCTTCTCAGCCTGCTTTATGATGGAAGCACAATCTTAAATCTACACAGTACTGATTACTCCATCCACCTCTCTGATGTGTTCTCCTGCCCTGACACTTTTAATAAAACCTTAGGAAAAGTATTTAAGGGTAGTTTAAGGATTACTCTTGGTATTTTGTGCCGCCTTGGACAAAGACTTCTTTTGCATCACTGTATGTACATGCAGTCCTTGCTTCTTTACGTTTTCCTGTATAACTAATTCTTCTCCTCTTAGACCCTCTTAACACAGGAACTAAAAATTCAGAGAAGAGTGTCTTGTACAGTATTTCTTAACCGTGCTTTTTGGGCAAGGAAGTGGACCTGTTTCACCTTCTACTCAGTTGCTGGTCAGGTAGTATGTACAGAGGAAGCCAAGTACTAAAATGGTTACATATTTTACTTCTCCCAAGATTCTTAAGATATCTTTTTTATTTGTTGCCAACTGCTCCCTGAATGAAAGTAGAGAGGAAATGTCACTATTGCTGCCCTATGCATTTCCTTTACAGAAATTACAGCATTAGGATTGGAATCTCATTCATTGTAATGTAAGTCCACAGCAGTCAAGTGGTTTGTTTTAAATTTTACATGAGATTAGAATCTGACCTACAGTTTTCCTTAAATAAAGCAAAAGCAGAATAGAGAATTGGTCTGAAAAGTATTTCAGACTGTGTCTAGTTGTCTGGATTGAGTCTACCACCATCGATATGTTCTCCAGACTTGAGAAGAAATTCCAGGTTCTGCTAGCTGTGTTGGCAATGGTGTTCTTACTGCCTGGAGTGGTCCTTCCTTTCAGCAGTAGCATGAGTTGCAAAGTCTGGCTCCCATTGCCAAGGGAACCTATCTGTTTTAGAAAAGCGCTTTTGTTCAGCAAACCTGTCTTTCTTGAGAAGCAGTGTTTGTTCAGCGCCATAGAGAATTATTTGTCAGTTATATCAGAAATGCTATAGTGAAGTGAAACAGTGTTAAATATATGATTTGTAGGGGGGTTATTTAATAAGAAAACTAGCTAGTTCTTACAAAAGGGCTTTCATCCTCTATGCTGGGGAAGAAAAGAGCCAAACGAAATTCCTGGTATTTGACTCAGTAAAAGAAACTTGAGCAACATTTTTCTTCCCCCCCCCCCCCCCATTACATTAAAAGTATAAAATTGTGTGCCTTTGACTCTATATAATGAGCTTTTGGGAGACATCTCAAATTCATCTTGAAATTGCGTAGCTCTTGCTCAGGCAAAGTTCCTGTGAGGCGATGTTTCGATCTCACCACTACTACAGTTGTAGTATTCAATTTAGAGGAACTTCTTGTTGATGTATAGAGGGTGCAAGCTTATTTAAAGTTGTTCAAGGAAGACATACAAAAACTTGACTGAATACTTGAAATTTGACTTGCTATAGTTTTACAGAAAGGACATTATCAAGACTGTTTAATGAACAGAACAAAAAGCAATAGCCTGCAGAACCCACTAGAGATGACTGATCTTGCCAAGCACCTACTTCATCATAGGCAGTTAGGACTTGGGACCTAACCTGGGATGTGTGGCTTTGGTTATTCTTTCACTCCCTCTGAGCAGCTGTTCGTTTACTGCCATGCAGATAATGTATTGCATTTCACAGCACAGCAAGTTTAATCAGGACATGTCATCATTAATTTGTACTGATATGCACTGATGGACAGGGTTTTCCAGGAGCATGACTAGCTGTTTATCAAACAATCGTCAATTCTGGAGAAGAAACGTTGCAATCCCCCTGTTGTTTTCCAGCATCTGCTTTATCATCTGCTCACAGAGCACCTTCTCCCTCCTTTACCCCCCTTCACTGGGTTTCCCTTTGTAGCTGTCACTTGTAGACAGCTTCATTTATTTCTGCTGATTTCTAATTCCTTTAGGAGAGATGTCTAAAATATACGATCTATTGAAACATGTTGTGGAACTGAAATGGTTAACAATGGCAAGACAAGACTAAATACCACAATCTGCATTTGATTTCTGATGCTTTCCTGTTACTTGCAAAGTGTCTCTGTGACTATCATAAATAATTTACAGTTCAAAGTGAATACTTCTAAGTGCTAGAAAGCCAAATTCACATTTATTTCATTTGCTAATGTTTCCACAATATAGCACAAAGCATGAAAACCCCTTCTTATTGCTCTATAGTTTAACAAAAGAGCTATTATATAGCACAGAAACTCGAAAGGACTCTTACAACAGCAGATTAAGGAAAGGTATTAGTTATTCAGTCTTATAGTCCCTACTATGGTAAAATTCTAACTCCAAGCACAGAGGATTTTACCTGCCTAAGGACACCAGGGTTAACCTTTTAACATGCAAAACTTGTTATCTTGAAAGTGTGCTGTTGTATTGCTGTGGGGAATAACAATGGGAATAACTCTGAAAGCTAATCCTAGAGAATAATTATTTCATTTTAGTTGGGCTTGCGGTGAATTGCTTGTAACAAGCAGAAGTAGCACATGTGATTTCCAAAATGAAATCATAATTGCAAATACTTGGAGAAAAAAACAATGCCACAGAAATAAAGTTTTGTCACTGATTGATACACCATTAGGCACATCGACTTTAAACCATTTCTGTTCTTGTTACTACCACATACTCTAAAACAAATTAAGGGATCTTCTAGCAGTGACTGGTTGAAAACTTCCACTATTTTACCTATAGCATAAAGACATATTTTAATGCTTAGTTCTTTTTGAAGTTAACATCCCAAAGGTTACTGGCATCGGGGGAGGCAAAAGAAAATAAAAGCCATTAATCTAAAGGGTAAAAAGCAAAACCATAAATTAAAAAATCTTATTCTTCAAAAAATTGAACTTAATTTCTGTATACTGATTATCTCATCTCAAGATAAGTGACCTTATTGGAAGATCTGCTAAAGGAGCTCAAGCTCCACCCCTAGTTTTTTGCTAAAAAGAGAAATACAATTTCTGTCCTATGAACACAGACCAAACAGGTCACTCAAAGGGCCATCACATTCTAGCTGAAATACAATATGAGCTGTATCTGTAAATGATACCTAATATTTGAAATTATATATGATTTTGATACTATATTATTAAATATTAACAAAAATAATCAAATAACTGCAGAATTTTTGTAAAGAGAGGGAAGACGTTAAGGATCTCTCTATATTCAGTTTATTCTAGCAAAATAGTCTTGGCATTGCTTGCACTGACTTATTAAAAACTTGATCAATCAGATGTGTTTATTTTCTGTCGTTATTTATACACTTTTTTTCACTCTGAATGGTCAACATTTGCTTTGCCCACCAAAGCCTATATAAAGGATTGCTACATTCACTGTTAAAATTAGTCTCCAATGTTTAACATTGCCTTAACAATTTGACACGGTAGTGTAAAGGGGGAAGGGGAAAACAATCAATGCCCAGAAGGAATTTTAGGGAGACAGATACTAACTCATCAGATCGACATTTCAGCACTGGGGACAGGTTCTTAGCTGAGGTAAATAGGAGCATTTGCCTCAGAGTCAGTGGAGTTGATTTATTGCCAGCTGAAAGACTAGCCTTAGACTGACAATGTCCTTTCACAGGGGCTGGGACATGTACTATTCTTAGTGAATACAAATGGGGTGGGCCTTTTAAACAGGCCTGAGTGGAGGTTTTGTACGTCTGTGATTTGGCAAGTGGTCTGTTTTCTGAAGTCTGAAACGATTTACGAATTTGGAGAAAGGATTCAGCTAGAGGAGGGGAGGGGGAAAGAAAAAGACAAGATTTTGTGGTAAATGAAACTGCAAGGACTGGGTGCCTGTGAAACCCTTCTTTCAAGTGGGATGGAGCTAAGGACACTTCCATGGCCAGAGTCAGCCTCAAACACTGCCTGCCTGACAGGACTTGTGCCGTTGTCCTCTAGTTTCTACAAGAGCTCCCTATCATGAAGCCTAATGTACTGGGATGGAAGGTATCCCTTCTTTTCAAAGTTGCACTTTAAATATACTTCTGAGTAAGCCCAGAGTGTGCAGGTTTTAAGAATTAATTAGTAAATAGTCTGTTTCACTGGGAGAAATGCCTCAGGGCAAGGAGTTGGATTTCTGTCTTAATTGTTGTGTTTCACTGAATTTACAGCTGAATAAACAGGGAACTTACTGATTTGTGGCAGGTTAAGAAGGTGTTTTACACCAGCCCCTCAACCTCACCTCCAGGCCCTCTATTCATTCCAAGATGGTCAAGCAAGAGTGCACAGGGGTGCAGGAGACAAGCAAAACGACTACAAAACATTAGATACATAGGTTGCAAGTGCTCAGCCCTAAAATACCCTAGTGCATAATATGAGATTCTTAAGTAGTATATTTGATGTAGATATTGATAAATTCTACATTTTCTCAAGTGTCTTGTTCTTCATAGTACCTTAATTTAATAACAAGTTGCAGTGTGTGAAGCTGGAAAGTATTGTTCCTAAAACATGAAGTTTCTTCAACTTTTTAAGAGATTAGTTTTTTATCAGCACTTACAAGAGACTTGAAGATTATTGAATCTGGTCCTTACTTCAAATTCAGATGACAGCATTTAGCAAAAGAATACTATTTTGTGAAATACATAGTCATAGATATGTGTAT
Source organism: Loriculus beryllinus (assembly GCA_039877255.1). Classification (NCBI taxonomy): domain Eukaryota; kingdom Metazoa; phylum Chordata; class Aves; order Psittaciformes; family Psittacidae; genus Loriculus; species Loriculus beryllinus. The sequence continues at coordinate 2,840 of JBCJKH010073863.1, read as the reverse complement.
TTATGAACTGAAAACTATAAATGTAGTAGTTATAAGTTCAAATGTAACAACTAAGAGGTGCAATTTTGATGAATAGAAATGTGGGACTGCTCTTTAAATCCAATTTTTCCTTCCCTTAAGATAATATGTATTGAAATTGTCTTCATAAATAAGGATGAAAAACATTCCTCTCCCCCCCTCCCGAAAAACGAAAAAGAAAGGTGGTGGTGTAAAAGGCCAGAAATCCTTGAGCTGTATATTCATAATCTGAAATATAGTTAGAACTTCAGGCAGCTTTAATGATAATGTTAATTCTCCCCCTGCCCCCACCTCTGCTAACACTCAAATCCACTATTTCTTCTGGATTTGGTTTGGCAGTTGCATCCCACTCAATGTGAAGGCGTGTGAGAGAGAAATATCAGTCTGCTAGCATACTATATTGGACCCAATTTCTTACTCATCTCATGGCACTAAGACTTCTTTTATCTACAAGAAAGCCAACTGATAGAGCAAATGACAGATGAAGCAGTCACTTGCAACAGTTTGGCTACAGAATTTGGGATACTTATTTCCTCATTGTGAAATGCCCTTTGGTACTGGCAAAAAAAAAAAATCCCAAACCAACCCAACAGCAGCAACAACAAGCTTGAAAAACAGTCACATTTTCAAAGGCACCCAAATGATCTGGTGTACAAAGGAATTTGAGATTTGGACTATTACATGAGAGTGGTGGTACATATATTTTTCCTTGATTCACAAATTGTTGAAAACCAACAGTAACTGACTTAAAGGAAAAGGGCAGAGCGTCCTTAGTTTCTGAGAAGCTTGGGTTACTCTTATTAACTGATGGGAGTTTTGCCTAGTTCACGAACGTGCTGAATTCCATGCTCACTCAGATTGGGACTTGCTTTAACCATTAAAATCTATGGATTTCAATACTTAAAACCTTGCCGTTTGGGACGTAGGTTAAACCACAGTTTCTCTGTGGTCTGAATGCTCTGAGTTTGTAGGAGGATTTAAATTTTCTGAATGTTGAGAATTCTCCAGTAATTCTCTTGTTCTCCCCAAAAGGACCACCTATATGTAACTGATGCAAGACTCCAGGTTATGTTTCACAAAACAAGGGGAGACCAAGATGTTGGTTCTATCTTGGAGAAACCAAAATACACAAGTTCACAGCAGAATAGCTGAATTTTAAAGAAATTAATAAGAAGCAGTTTCACAGTCCTGTTTTTATGTTCCTCTTACCTCTTCTGTTGTTCAGAGTTTTCACTTAGTGGTTGCTGAACATCTAGAAAAACCTAAGTGACGTCTTTGAGTAACAAAAAGATAGTTGTTCAGTCACATTGGAAAGACCAGCAGGAGTCTAAGGACAAGAGTTGACTCTGCAAATCCTAACAAGTGTAAGTTTCACTTTTGAGCCTCTAAATATATAGATTTCATAGATGATATATCTAGTAGATACTTAAACTCTGGAGGAATTCTGCCATGACAGGACAGAATCCTTGCCACTTATCTGCACTGAGTGGAAAATTCTATTTCTTTTGAGCAAACTCCCCTTTGTTGGGATTGTCTTTTCTCTTACATACTTCAGATATTAAATATTTCCTCAGTTTGCTAAAATTAATGCAAACTGGTTGCTATCTATGGAGATGGTAGCTTGGTAAATGATTTTAAAACAGCATTTAAATATGTGAATGCTTTCATTGAAGACAATAAGTCTATCAATCATCATTCTCAAAGTTCAGTATGTTTTTAGGTATTTTGCTGTAATGGGGTTCTTCCTTTTAGATAAATTTCATGACCTAAATTTTTGTAAGTAATTAGAAGGTACTCAGCTACTACAGACAAAAATAGCAATAATTCTTTCTTCCCCTTCTGTAGAGGAAATAGCTCAATTAGCTATTTTTATTTGCTTGCTTGTTTGCATGAGAGAGCAGTTGCCATCCATGCGGAAGTTAGATCCATCCAAGACACTGAGTCTAGCAAACTTCATCATCATCAAATGATACCTCTCTATCAATGTCTCAAGGCATATTTTTATGTCTAGCTACTTATGGATTGGTGAATTGTTGCTCAGGTTAATTTTGTCTCTGGTTTTACAGATTTAAAGGGCTCCCTTGAGGGCTTTGTTTGAAAGACATTTACTTGTATTTCAACCAATACAAAAAGCCCCTTCTAGCCTTCATCTCCATGGGTTAGGTACACAGCATAAATAGGAATACACATTAACTGTCTGAGAAGCTGAGCTAGTTTAAGTCAGATCAAATGGGGTTTTAGACACAGATAGGAAAGATGGGTTAAATTCATCTATCATCAACCAAATGAAGCTGTGACCATGGATGTTTATATGTTGATAAATAACTGCTGGGAAGCCAGTGTGGAATTCTTTGTTAGACTAATTTAATGTTCTTGCCTCAGTGCTGTGTTTTGACCAGGGTCTTCCATTTACTAGCTCTTTGATGGCAGTGATGACATATTCCAGCCTATTTCTGACTTTGAACTGGAATGCATGTTGCTTAATTCAGAAATGCAGGCAACACTCAGCAAATTTGGGAGTATATCATTTAGGGGATTTTTAGCTGTCTGAAACCTGAAGCAAAATTAGTGATAAAACTGAAAGTGAAGCAGAAAGTGCCCCTCAGAAGGTGTACACGAGACCTCAGGGAGAATTTCTGAGTTGTTTGAAAGCCGTATGAAGATAGGCTGAGAAAGTTGGGGCTGTTCAGCCTGGAGAAGAGAAGGCTGCGTGGAGACCTTATGGCAGCCTTCCAGTATCTGAAAGGGGCCTATAGGGATGCTGGGGAGGGACTCTTCATTAGGGACTGTAGTGATAGGACAAGGGGTAACGGGTTAAAACT
>JBCJKH010073861.1:0-22494 GCA_039877255.1 Loriculus beryllinus | reverse complement strand
GAGGCCTAGAAATGTGACCTAACCAAATCTCATCTCCCCCTCCACCTGGCTGGCTAGCCACAGCCAACAGGCATTTCTGCCTATCCCACATTGGCCTTTTTAGTAAGCGTAGGTAAAAGCCCTCCCCAAATCTTCATTCGCGAAGCCAAGCAATCACATCGCAATTTGATGGAGGTCTGTGTTCTACTGCATGTCATGTGCTGGCATTCCAAACATATCTCACTCCAATCACCTTACTCATAGAAGCAATTGGTAAGACCATTCTTCTGCACATTTTTTGTGTCATATACAAGGTGTAGGAAAACTGTATCCATTTAAGTGAATGAAGTAACATCAAAGGCATTTGAGCTTGGCACTAGCTAAACCACTTAGTAGTTTGCCACTATAAATTCTTAGCCATTTAGTGGCATAAATTTTCAGAAGAAGAAAGATGGCAGAATTTGCAAACCAATTTTTTGAGGTACATTCCTGAGGAAAGATCTCGTTGAACTAATGTAGGTACCTGTCTTGAATTCCAGAAATTTTGTGAATTTTCTATAGTAAATACTTCTAGGATTCTTATGGTCCATGGATATGGTTTTGGCATCCATAGAAAGGAAGGCTTTAGCTTTTAAGTTTATGTGCCTAAAATAGGCAGACAGCAATTACTTCAAGCAGTTTTTAAAGGCATCTCTGCCTTACTTTGTGGACAACCTATGAAACTTGCACATTTATTTCTGTTGCACTGTTCTTTCGGGACCCTTAAACTTCATGTGAAATCTGTGTACATTTGTAACCACATCCAAACCACCACATTTTGTCGAGTGAGTAGATTATGATAACTCACTTCCAAAAAAGTTGTTAAAGCAACATTTAAAATGAATGAAACTTCTGTTTCAGGAAGCTTTTAAATCACCTGCTTTTTACAGACTAAAAATTGTATTTTGTATATGTACCAACCAGAAAATATGAGGAAAGCAGTAAGTAGTTTTACAGATGGAAAAAAATACAAACCCTAAAAGCATTATCAAATATGTCACTCAAAATAATAGTCCAGAAAATATTTATATTTTGTTTCTAATACGCTATTGCTTACTGTCCTAAAATTCTCTCTTACACCGCTCTTGATTTCTAAGGATTGTATATTGAAGCAATAATATGAGGAAACAATCTATCACTCTTGGCATGTCATTGTCAAAAATAAACAGACATCTTTTCACCTCTGGGATAAATTAGTGATGAAAATGTAACACTGCTGAAGTTAGTGGGAGAATTTTACCTGAGTTCAGCAGGATTGAGGTTTCATCTCAGGGTTTCTCATTTTAATTACATCTTCATTTTCTGCCCTAAAATGATAATGTTAAGATATACAAGCATTTATTTATTCTAATAGGCAGACCAAGAGACCAGGCCATCTAGCATCTGAAAAGTATTATGACTACTGGAGACTTATTTCCAGAATATGAAATGCTGAACTGATATTTTCATTCCAAGAAAACCAAATGGGTTAGGAGCATTCTCTTTGAAGCTTACCTTGTTTCTGCGCAGTAAAGCAGATGGAAGTGATATTCACCCCCCTCATCACTAAAAAGGAGGATGGAGTCTTATTTTGATAAGTCTACCAGTTGAAGTTTAGAGCTTCATCAAGAACATATTCTAACTTCTGGTATCATTTCTTGAACAACTTACAGTTTTGTGCCTTTTGTCTCTCTGGACAGTATTCCAAGTTTCGGAGACCTGCTCTCCACTAATTAAGACTGGATGCAGTTTGAAAAGTAAAATGTTTTTCTAATAAGGGGCTGCAAAGGCACAGCAAATAAACGTAATCACCAGTGCACAAAATGACAGATCTGTGGCCAAGTACACCTTTGTGGAAAAGTACTAGCTTCTAATTAGTTGCCTACGAATATCTCCTGCTACTTTTCAAAGTCTTTTTGCAGCAGCTTAACTATAAAATGGAATTGTTCTAACATCATTTACTGAAATAAAAAACAGAGGTGATGCTGACCCAATCAGCTGCACAAAATCCACTGAATCATCTGCAGGCACATTAGATCCCTGACTCTAGGCATCAAGTATATAATGAAATCAAATAATGGAACACAAAGGACAGCGGCATTATGTGCAGCTTTGATTCTTTCCCTTCATTCCACTTTAGTTTCAATTCATATGTATTAAAAGCAGTCATTCAGGTTTTCCCAGCAGTCAATAATTTCATATAAATTAAATCTGTATCCCCCAAATTTCAAAGCTTTTGAAAGGAGTGGAAAAGTTATTAATTGTTAATGTTCTTCCTAGCAGTGGAAGCAAATTATGTTCTAACAGGTATGCCATGAAAAGAAGAAACACAATATATTTTTGGACTGTATGGCTAGATTCAAGACATTGTGAGAGAGGTTAATAATAATATTATGCTGCATAGCTGTACAATAAATAAGTTTACAGAAAAAGAACACAAAATATCAGTGAACCAAACTGAAATAATTATAATGCATTCTGGTCGGTGATAGTATTGTGTGTAGAGTTATACACTCAAGTCATATTTTACTGAGGCATGTGGAAATCCTGAAGATCCTAATTTAACAGATTAGGTTATAAAAGTTTAATAAGAGCGTGACATTAAGAAATGGAAAAGAAGACTAACTCTATGAAATTATATCATTGCAGCTATATATATTTGACTGTAGAATGTTATTGCTAGTAAAGGTACAACCTCTACACTCAAGTCAACAGAAACACTTTAAATATAAAGTACCATAGCAACAAAATGAGACATCATGCACCTCTAGGTGATCTAATAAATACGACTGATTTTTATGCCTATGAAAAATGTAGAATGAAAGAATGTTGCCCAATGACTTGGTGAGTATTTGAGAGCATTAAAGAGTCTGGCTGAGTTCTCTGGAACTGAGCTTGATGAAACACATGGAGTAAAATGGAGCTGAATAAGTAAGACCCTTTTCCCTGCTACAGCCTGCTACATGCTTTGCTGGCTAAAAATGTCATCCAGGCAGAAAAGAATGAGAGCATTGGAAAATCTCTTTTTTCTTCTGCCCCTTGAGTCACTTGTTGCATAAACACAAGACAGCACTGTAAGAAACACTTTACTTGGGCATGACAGGAGAACTATCATGCATCCCCGTTTGTCACTGGCTTTGGTGCATTTAAGTGGCTAGCATGCAACAGAAGGGTTTAGTGTCTGTGGTTTTGTCATTATTGATCAGTGGGGCACATAATTTCAGTTCTTTGTGATTTCATTTCTCCATCCCTAAAATGGGGATAAGAGTAATTTTTAAACACATTTACAAAAGGCTGTAAGTGTAATTAATACGTGAAGTAACTCTGCAGGATAGGCACAAAAGCCCGGTACATTTCAAATCTTGCCTAATCCATTGCAACCTTCAGATTTGTGTCATCTGAGGACAAAATCTGAGAAATTGAAAGAGAATTCACTGATATTATTTAGATGACAAGGACTAATGTAATACAAAGTTAAGTTTATTAGTCAAGTCAATCCAGATAACATGGTAACGCTTCAAACTTTCTCCGGTGAGTATTTCATTTGCATGTAAGCAATGGTCATTGTTAGCTAATTAAATGTCACAAGATTTTTCAAAATACGCTTGTTGAGATTTATAACATAGTTAAGTAGTAAATCACATGGACACAAAACCATAATTTGAGACACTAGCTACTTTTAGTACATCCCTGAAATTGTGGTTTACTTCCTGGAAATGGGACATACATATCTAGTTACTTTTCTAGCTATATTTTGGTGGGGGTTTTTTTCTACTTTATCTCCCTTTTCATCATCATTATTGATGTTGCTGTTGTTATTATTTTATTCTACTCAATTTCAATTATTAAACTTCTCCTCCCTATCCCACTGTGGGGCTCGGGCTGTGTGGTACTTAGTTGCTGGCTGGGGTTAGACCACAACACTGTAGCACTAATATAGTAGCAGCACTGTTCTTTGCAACTAAGAAGTGAACCTGCAGTATGTGTTTTAAGTTATTATTGTATTTCCTGGTTTGAAATCTGGATCTGTAAAACAGAGCAAATATCTCTTCACTATTTTGGTAAAACAAAACCAACTGATACTGACAAAAGGCATTACTGCATATGCTGACAATAGTACAGTTGAATTACTTTTTCTTAGTTCACTTCATGGTTAGAAAATTTTATATTGACAGCTGTATGTTTTGTTTTGGTTTTGGTTTTGGGTTTTTTTTTCTGATGTTGATCTTTACTGATTCTTCCCTACAGTGTATCCTTTGAATGAATTGAATGAATTTGAATGAAAAAACAGTTTATTGTGGAGGAAGAATATATGCAAATGATAGAAAGGAAGGGAATTGGAAAGCTTTATTTTTTATGGCCTTTAAATTCTGTCACAGCAATTTCATTTCCAATCAGGGACTTTGTTTATTATCCTGGCATCCACTGTCATCCTGATGAGGGTAATGATTAAAGTGTGGTGCAGAGCATGATGCATAATGTACTTTCTTTAAACTAAAAATAGCCTCTTTTTAGCTCAGTGGCTTTTATGTAGGCCTTTCATTTTTCTTTGACAACTTAATACTGGTTTTAATTTTAACTTTAGAAAAAGTTCATAAGCTGTAAGTATACAAGTTTCGTCTTGCAGAGGGATGGCACATTTTCTAAATGTTTTGTATGTAAAGTAGCTATAAATCAAAAAAAATCTTATGTAACAAACAGCAGAAACAAACTTAAAATCACCTGTTTTACTAAGAAGAAGCTATTTATAATGATGTAAACTGGATATATTTTAGCAAAATTAAATATTCTCACAGAGCTGAAACAGTGACTAATGGACTAAAAGCTGCAAAACTTAGCTAGAAATCCCTATTATCATACTTTATTACACACTTGATGGATAAAGAAGCTATGGCTGACCTTTTAGAGAAAGGAAATTATCATGTGTTTTTTCAGGGGTATATGTTTTGTTCTCACTGGAATCCGTATTTATCTGGTATGGAGAGATCACATGCATGATTTCTGTTCAAAAAATACATATGTCTGTATTTCTGTTTGGTTTTTTATTAGCACTTGTGCATGAATCACATTGTGAGAATTTATTTTTCTGTGTATAAGGAGAAGAATATACTATTGGATTTTTTAACGAACAAACACAGTATTTTCTGTTTCTTGAGGCTGTCTGAAACATTATTCTTTGGATTCCTACATGTAGAGATTGGCATTAATTTTTAAACTAATGAAGATAAACATATTTTTGGAATGCAGATCGATCTTGTTAATCCAAAGACCACTATAAAGGGTGATAAAGTTACTTTCTGAATTGCAGTCAGTTGCTAAGAACAATTATTGCCAGATGTCCCATGAGAAAATAAGGAGTCCTCTCCATTATCTAATTGTATATGATGGCTTTCACTCTAAAAAGCTCTTCCTTGACAGTTTACTGGTAGCTATATTCTGTTACTGATGTTTTCTGAGGTAATTGGTCTACACCGATCTGAAGGTTAGGGAATACAGCTGTAGTGGCAATCCAAAGAATTGGCAAGTACAGCTGCCATAGTATAAATTTCTGAAACCTTTTTCAGGGGTTTCTTATCAGTGTTAATTTTGTGTCACTCATATAAATGTATTATTTTTTAAACTCTCCTTATTTGTCATTTACAACTACGTACCTCTGGAAGGAAACATCCACATGCAACATGGTAAAAAAGCCTAAGAGCAAACTGGTGACAACCCTTGAATGAAAATTGTGATTAAGTTTTTCATTATTATTAGTTCTATAGTCATTTCATGTCTGAACACTACCGTACGATAAAAATATCTGTATCTCCTAGAGCTGTGAGACAAAGGTTTTCCATTAGTCATCACACCTTTCATAATGTGTGGCATTGTTAATAAGACACAACAGACTTCTGTTACTCAATTGACAGTCTGAATAACAAGATCTTACACAGAAATGTAAATAGTGAGCACACAACAAAAGCAAGAAGATGGATTATAACACTTTCTTTTAAGACACTGCAAACTGAGAAATTGAAAACAATTTAGTTATATTTTACAAATAATATAGAGCATTCTACAGATTCCTCAAAAACCAGAATAGGTTAGGGCACTCAGTGCTTTAGAAGAATATGAATTTCAATAATAGAAATAACTGCTAAGAATGTGTTTTATTGGAATCTGTCACTTTGCAATTAAATTTTAGTGGAAAATATCTGCCAAATGTTTCCTACAATAAATCAGAAGAACGTTAATACCAGATTTGAAAAAGATGCCAGACTTAGAGATGAGCCCCTAGTTCACATTGCTGCAATTTATGTTTTAAATTCTAAAACTTAACAGGCACCAAGCCTGTGAGAATTCAAGAATCATCTGGATGATGGTCTTAGTCATATGGTTTAGATTTAGGTAGTCCTGTGAGGAGCAGGGAATTGGACTTGATGGTCCTTATGGGTCCTTTACAAATTGAGATATTCCATGATTTTATAACATAGCATAATATAGTAGCAACTTGCGAAAGAATGTGTGACTTCTAGTTGAATGGATTTTATTTATTATTTTTTTATGTGTAGAATCATGGATTTTTACTCCTAGAACTTAAAAGAGGCAAAATTAAGGAACAGTGTCTCAGTTTTATTTAAAATACATTGAAAACCTATCAGACTCAGAAGTTGTTGAAACAAATGGCAGTGTTATGGTTGGTATTGCTGTAAAATAATCTTCTTCTGTTGGCTGACGTCTAAAAATCCAGCATAGAAAGAAAATATAGCGCTGATAATTTCAATTGTGTAAACAGGGATCTGATGTGTAATATGCCCTGTTTCCTGATGCTTTGCATTAAGTAATGTATGAAACACATTTTAGAAATTCAGGTGGAACTTTATAAATCAATCAGTAGATTATGATTGGTATTAGTACCAGCAAACTCCATTTTATAGCAGTTTGCTCCCTTACTATTATGCCAGCAGATAAAAACTTTGCTGCTGGCCATCTGCCACTTGAGCAGGCTACATTGACCCTTTATCTGTCTGAAAGAATAAAGGTGCACTTTAGAAAAAGATACCAGAATTGTATATTAAAATATTACTTTGAGCTGCTGCAGAAACAATTGTCAATATCTGAAGCAATAATGGCTACAGTAGAGCTTAGAATGATTCAGTTATGTTACATTTGAGAAAAATCCATTATATAAGACTAAAAGAAATCTGTTATGTAAAATAATAACATCATACTTACAATGTACAGTAAGAGTGCTATTTTGCTAACTTAGCAGTAAAATAAAATGTTGGAGTTTATCTGTACTCTTAGTGGGAATATTTTCTTATTCCCCGTCTGAATTTCTTACGAAATTCCATTATGATTTATGGGAAAAACCAAGGGAATTTTGTCTGAAAAATAGCTTTTTGGCAGAAAGAGAAAATTATGTATTTTCAGTTTTCAGCATGGATAGTGGCACCAATACTAATATTGATGACTTTGCAATGTTTTTCTATATCACTGATTTTATTAAATCCATTAAAAAGGCATAAAATAAAACATTAGTCTTCTCACATAGTTTTGAAATTAATTCTTGGAAATAACACATCAAAACTTAGAGTTATCATTTTAATCAATGTTGAATATAATGATCTGTATGCAACTCAGATGTACATCCAAAATTTCTAAATATAATTTGTAGCAATGAAACATTTCAGAAATTATATCTCCTTTTACGTGCAAAATTTACTGTCCCCTGGATGGGGCAATGTTAGGCTCTCCAGAACAAGACACAAAATAGCCATCATGGTGAGCAAGGGTATGCTAATGATAAGCATGCATTCTTGTTGCCCCGAGCTAATGAACTGGAAGATGATGATGTCAGGAATGATCTGAAATGCTGGCTTACTCAGAGTTCTGCCTGATTTACATCAGACAGGTTTACATCAGTCTGTACGAATGGGGAAAAGAATTTCATTACGTTACTTCCACATTGGTGAGATCGTTCATCTGGGAATTAGACTGTTTATCTCATTTACAGGGCAGATCTGAAAAGCAGGGCATTTGTGCAGTCCCGTAGATTGCATTTTCCTAGAGGCAGTTGGAAAGATTGCCAGGATTCCAAAGCTGGAGGGAAGAGCAATATGATCTCATCAGTATGACTGGAACATCATTATTAGTGCTGGAGGCCTGGCTTCCTTAAAAATATTTACTGAAAAATTAGGAAGGGCACAAAACTGGCCTAGTCACTGATTATAAAGGTTTCTTCAACCCCTAAAATTTCTAAACCTGTGATAACATTATACAGCAATATAATGTAAGGAAGAGAATTTGACTATATACGTGTGTTTACTATATATACATAAGTTTGCAATTTAAATATTAAACTAAAATATTTAATAGTGTAAATTGTGGGTCTACAGAAAAATGTACATTTTACTGTTGCTCAGAAAAGAAAAACAGTGAAGTAAGGGTTCAACAGTTCTCAGATATATATGTCTTTATAATATGTATGTAGGATAACTTTGCTTCTGAAATGTCAGATGTCATTTAAAAGCCAGATATGCTGTAAAAACAAGCTGTCTTGGGAAAGTGGGATTTAAATAGTCACTGCACTGAAAATGTAGAAAAATGAAATTACTTAAGAATGCATGTAAGTGGTCAGAGAAAGCATTATAGTAAAAAATGCACTCATGCTTCAAAAAAAAGCTGTCGTTTCCTACTGTGAAAATGAAGGTTTAGGTCATCCAGTACTTCAATAAAAAGAAATGATTGAATTTAAAGTTTGTTAATTTAAAGCATTCCATCAAGTGTTTACATTAACGATAGCCCAGAGCAGTTCTTTTACTTTACTTTTGGTAAGCCAGAGTAAAACTATAAAACAAATTAATTGATCTTTTTCATTATCTGATGCCAACAATGAGTTACTAGTACAGACTCTCAAGCCAGTATCCTAATTGAAACTTGGAGGGGCTGAGGGTGTAATTATTGCATCATTATGGTCCAGAAATTATAGGATTGATTCTGAATATCTCCCTTAATATCAGCACAAGTATTTCAAAATTGCAAGAGATGAAAATGTGCCCTACATATTTTTCCAAAGCAGATAAAGGAGAAAATAAATTAATTCTGTTTCAGTATGAAAGCAACTTTAGATGCTGACTATGAGCTTTATACTATCCCCAGTTAGGTAAGCAGCAACTCTATCAAAATCAATAAATAAGTTTCAGTTGTAAGAAAACTGCACAAGAAGAGACCAATATTAGCGCTTCCAAATTTATCTGTTAAAAAGGGGTTACTACATAGAACAGAAAAATATTGAGCTTCAGACACTTGTGGTGTTGATAAATATCTAGGTATGACTCCTCACAGGATACATTGCTTTACTGATCATCTGTATTTTTAGCTTAGAATCACATGCTGTCATGCTATGAAGTAGATATAAAATGGATCAAGTCTTAAAATAATGGCCCTACCATGTTCTGATATTATAGTAATAATATTAATCATTATTTACTCATTTATTATTGATTTGGTTGCCATAAAATGGTTATATAGATGCTCTAAATTAATTAGCTTGACCTTAATTTTGAAGGGTAGACCATATGTGCCGAGCGTAAAAACTTTACTTGAATCAGAAGGAAAGGGCTTGATACTAGAGCATGAAGTCCAGTCTTCCATGATTTCCTTCTCAGTCCTTTACAATAACTCTGCTGGATAAACATGGACCAGGTTTTCTGGTTGTGTACAAACAATGGAGACTTTTATGTTTAAAAGAAATATATTTTCTGGATCTTCTCTGTCTGTGGATCTTAATTTCTCTAATGTTTGGGGTAGTTGAAACATTTGTACTCTTCTGGCACTTATAATACTTGTGTATCAGCACAGAAACGTTTAATTAAGAATTTCTGATATACAAGCATATGCTTTATAGCAAGTTTAAACTTTTTTTTTTGAAAAAAACCCCAAACTTGTTTGGTATAGCCACTGCACCTCTACCCTGGGTTTTTATATCAATGCAAACCAAATATATTTAAAATTTTAGGGATTTGGATTTCATGGTAAAAGACTTGCAATTCCCCACTCAAATCTAACTTTCTGCTTAGAGGAAAAAACAATACTTGTAAAGCATGAATCAAAACTGACATTTATATTAAAATTTGCACAGAAATTATCAATTCATGATAGACACCTACTTAGTTGTCATCTCAGTATTTTTAGCTATTATGTACTGAATTCTGTATATCAAACTTTCTACCAAGAACCCAACTGATTTTTAAGCCAAATTTCTTCAAAAGAGAAGAATATAATGCTTCTCTACTAAGAAGAGAAAGAGCATTCATTAAAAAGACAGTGATTTCATTTTTGTCCAACATCCAGGACTTCAGGCTCTACAATCATGAATTGCATGAATTTTTATGATCCAGCTCCCTCAGCCTCTCCTCATAAGGGAGATGTTCCTCTCCCTCAATCATCTTTGTGGCTCTGCGCTGGACTTTTTCAAGCAATTCCCTGTCCTTCCTGAACTGAGGGGCCCAGAACTGGACACAATATTCCAGATGCGGCCTCACCAAGGCAGAGTAGAGGGGGAGGAGAACCTCTCCTGACCTACTAACCACATCTTTTCTAGGATGCCATTGGCCTTCTTGGCCACAAGGGTACATTGCTGGCTCATGCTCATCCTTCCATCCACCAGGACCCTCAGGTTCCTTTTGCCTCCAGCCCACCTTTTAAATCACACATCAACAACTAAATAAAACTACTAAGGCAGTTTTCAGCAATCAGCACCATAGCAGGAGTTCAGCTTATAATTTTCTTTTGTTCTGTGTTTTTTGAAATTGAACTTTTCAAGAAATCCTGATGACTTTGCTGAATGAGGCTTTTAGTGAAGAGGTCAGTGACACCTTCTAAACTGACAGATACAGATGGATACTTTGAATACAGTATTTTGATTGCCAGAATAAATCTGAAAGTGGGTATTGCATTCAGATTTGTAGCAAGTCCAATGACAAAACCAACTGCTGAGTGACATTTAGAAAAAGAAAGCACTATTATAACCCACGTTATGGTCAGTAAAGATATTGCTAAAGTGTGAGAATGGAATCAATAGTAGATGAAAGTGGGCCATTAATCCTGTATACTGATTGCTGTTTGGGAGGTCTGGTGATTCTTTCGCTGTTGTGAACCTTATCTATTCTGCAGAAACCTCCAGAAGCTGGAGGTCTCAGTGTCTTGGTTTCTCTCTTTCAGCCGTTTTTAACTTAGTGTTTGATCATTACAAAGTTCTGTTTGGAATTAGTAATTGCATTGAAAACAATGACCACATGAGAAGAATACAGAACATTCAGAAAGTAATGATTCTGTTTAGATAAGTTCTTGATTGCTTTTGCTTTAGAGAAGACAGGACTGAATTAAGTAATTTCTAGCTTTCCATCTTATTACCCAGGTAGGTCTATTTGTATAAATTCATGCCAGAGGTTTACACAGCATACCCTTGTCATGCAAACTCAAATTACACTGATGTAACTAATAAAATTTACTCACCACCTTCCAAGATACAGGGATATGAAATACCCATGGTAGAAGGCACCTTCGTTCTATGTAAAGCTTAAAAGAATGCAGAAAAAAAATAATTACTAGCCATCATATAAGGCTTATTGTGCTACAAGGCTCATTACATTTTCTTGAACTCTGGTTGTTATTGCTTGGCATCTCTTCAGGTTTCTTTAGCAGTATAGAGGTTCTGCTTCAGTTCTGTTCATCTTCACTACAGCCTAGAATTTTTGCCATCACCAAGTGTACCATTATTTTCCTGATTTAGGCTTTCCCTTCTGTGGAAACTCTCATTTCCATTCAGTGCTTCAGTTCTCTGCCTTGCTTCAGAGAACCATCTTTCATCTTACTGCTGCAAACTGCTACAGTTCTCTAATTTGGCTGCTTTCAGGTGATTTTGACCACTATCAAGCCTGAACCTACATACAAGGGCCAAGCCTAGATCTTTTGTGCCCTGACACCTAGACCTAAGCAGATTTGAAATCAGCTTCCATAAGGTATGGCTTCAGCACTGGCATTATCAGTGGTATTACAAAGTATCACTCAGGCCCAGTCAATATTTCCACAGATTTAGATGTTCTGAATATTTTGCTTTTTACCTGTTGTTTTGTTGTTTGGTTTTGTTTTGTTTTTATTATTTTAATTTCAAAGCAATGCATTTCCTAGGTTTAGAAGAGGTGTTCTTCTAAATACTTTCACTTACTTTTCCCTGCATGCATTCTTCTTAGAGAATGGAATTATGTCTTGCCATGACATTGACAAGAAGTTTGCATTAAAACATGAAAGATCCTCTTAGACTCCTGAAAAATGGTATTGAAATTTATTGCTTGATATTGCTGATTGTGATTGAAAATCACTTCATTAAATTAGAGTACAGAGAGATGAAGGACATCTTGCAGCAATGAAAATGGCTGCAAATTTAATTAAAACATTAAATTATTGTTGGAATAAAGGTCATAATCATAAAATGTAATTGAAAGGAGTACATTAGCATGTATCCTAAGGTATCCTTTCTATTTCAAAATATATATTACATATTTGACATTTAAAGAGGAAATAGGTATCATTTTATCAGGATGGATGAACTACAATGGTAAGAATTGTTATATATAATACTATTTAAGAGCCCAATTTTTCAAAAAACCATTTGCTCCTTCATAGGTGCAACATACTATTTTTATGTCTCTGAGAAAACTCACCTTCTTATTTATTGCACACCATGGACCTGCACAGGGAGGAGAACATTGTATCACATAGTGAGACTATCCTGACAGAAAAAGTACAACTGCATCATCAGCTTCAGAGAGTATTCTTGTCAGACTCTGGTTACGTTTACGACGCTGTGTAGCATTTATCACTGCATTTTCTCTCCCTTACAGCAGATTAGAGTGGCATAGGAATAGAAAGTAGAAGTTGCAAGAACATATATCAATAAATCTGATGAAAGTACGTGGGTAATGCTGCTACAGGACCCCTGTCACTTCACACCCTAAGGATTTCTTTTTCTAAGTGGAAAATACCCCAGAATTGAATAAGCCATCTTCTTAATGATTTCTCTCAAATCCTCAGAAATATTCTCTGAATTCAGATATAGGCTGCATTTCTTTCACGTTCTACATTTACTGAGATATCTTTTTTGAAAGGAGAGGGTGGTTTTAAATATCTCAGGGGAAAATCAGGGTGAGTGCACTTAGAAAATTTATATATGTGTGTATTCTAATATATGTATATGTATTAATATATATGTTATTTTATATTTTGAAAGAAATTCAGAATAATCAAGCTGGATTTCAACAGTGGTTATGCTGATATAAGCAATTGTACAGATTGAAAAACTTTATTGTGTTTAGAGAATCAGTTATTTCTGTAGCTGTCGAGATTTAAGAACAGAAATAGAAGTAGGCACAGTAAAAGTAATTTTACTGAATAGAAGTACTGTATTATAAACAGTACATTACAAATTATGAGCTATCTGCCATTTAGGAAGCACTTATGAGCCCAAAAAAAGACAGTACGGTGCAGATATTAGCAAATGCTGGTGAAATTTCAAGTGAAGAAGCCTCTTACAGAAGAAGTGAGAGGCCTCTAGGTGACAATTATTGCATGAGGTGGGTCTTCCACAGCCCTCAATCAAGTCTTATGATATGGGTCAGGGTATGAGCATTTTTGGTGCACAATGTTATCTTCTTTCCACAACAAGGACTAGGTGTGTAAGGGTCACTGGTGTGTTGACTGGGTCCTCATGGAGAGTGTTCTCTTTTACTGACGAGAAAAGGCACATTTTCCATTGTAGCACAGTTTTGGCTTGTCAATTTAATCCTAATGCGCAAGTGCTTTCTCTTCCTGGGCTCACGTCAAGGAGAAGTCTGCAAAATTTCACCATCTCAGAGAGCTCAGCTGTTCAAGCATTTGCATGCAGGTTTCTGGGGCATTTCTTATGTGTCATCTGTAGAGCTTTTGTAATAGTATAACAAAAAGTTTCTCAGACTTAAAACTGGACTTTTCTGTGGGTGTTTTTTTATGAATGTCATACTTGAGCAAGAGCTTCTGAGGGGTGTTGTAATTGAGAAAGTGTTTTTTAGACGGTGACTATAGCTAAATGTAAGGAAATGGGTTTTATGAGAGCCAAAAGAACTAGATGTATGCATTCTCACAAAATTCCTTTGAAAATTTTAGCTAGAAACATGTTATTATGAAAGCAATTCATACTACGGTAATTTTTATGGCACTAATCAAAAATGTTAATAAAGCTTAGTGGAATGAGAGAAATCAGATAAGGATTGAATTTCACAGAAATTTATTTAGGTGAATTAACATGGTTTGTAAGATGGCTGCTAAGAATCTCAAATACAGAATTCATATGTGGGGATTTTTACAGTTCTTTACACTTATTGGAGTAGAATGAATTTTATTGAATAAAAAATACATTACTTGCAGCTTTCTTGTTGATTTAAACAGTACATAGCGTAGTCATATCTGAAGCCTGTAGCCGTAAGGGAAGTCATCTATTTAAACTTATCATAGTAGTCTAAAATATTACTTGTAAAATGCCACAGTCAAATCTACATGTGAAATGAACAGATGTTGCATGTATCAGAAATATTGATTCACTTCTGTTTTTTGACTCTGTTGGGCCAATTAATAAATCCATATGGAAACATGTCCATGCTTTAAAATGAATTTATCAGTGTGTGAACATTAAAGAAAAAATTATTAAAAGAACAAGATTTGATTAATACTATCTGATAATTTTGAGTGTGATATGAGAATTATTTGATTTCAGCTATGAGCATTATAAAATGATTTCTAAGATTTCTGTGAAAAAGACTTCTAAGGCAAATATTTCTAAGCTTAAACAGATTTCTTAGACTATAACAGAGACCCATCCACCCGCAAATAAACAGAATTACATTTATATTTTATTTTAATCTTCCTAAAAAGGAGTTTTCATCCATTGCACTGAAAGTAGATCATAGACTTGGTATCCCCAGCTGTTGGGTATTAGGCTAATGATTTTCTTATACTCTGATAATTTGAGTTTAGCAGAAATCCACAATTTCTTGATAATTTTATACTCAATCCATCTCCATAAATTTGACACAACACATATTCACTGAACACACGTTACCCAGAATGGTATTGATCAATGCATGGGACACGTTGCAGTTCTTAGCAATGTAGTAGATTTACCCACAGCCAATGAGCCTTAATCTGTATAGGCAGCAAACATAAGCCTTGTTCCTCATATAAGGACCTGCACATAAATTGTACATGCATAGAGAAAATGGATCATACTTGTTCCTTTTGACAAGTCTTGCATGCCTTGGGTAAGATAATTTTAATTAAGCTTAGCCAAAACCCTTTTCCCTTACTGGCCTATCACTGGTTTGAAGGCATTGCAGCAAGTCATTTCACACATTGGAAACAAAATAAGAACCACTCATAGGTTTTTAATAACTGATTAATTCTTAAGTTTCTTAAATAGAGGTAGAAATCTACTAAATCTTCCTTAGTGATCATCATCTTTCACTGTTGTTTCAAGTGGTCTCCAGACATTATTTCAGTTGCCATCTTCCCCCTCATATTCACCTGTTCATTAAAACCATCAGATCAGTAGCAGATTGCTCAGCCTGCTTTTTCTCATCCGTTAGTTTATGTCAACAGTATTTCCTGGAAAGCTGTTTCCAAGAGAATTAGTCAGCAAAATACATTTTGAAAATCAATTTTATTCACAATTTAAATCTACTCCTGTTATATTTTCTCTTTCTATCTGTCTTAGCAAGTACCAAAGGTTTTTTGCCCACTGCTGTTTAAACTTTTCCTTATTTCCCCCAGTTTTCTTATGTACAAGTTTATTCCTTTATTACCAAAAAACTTTAGTAAAAAAATCAAAAAAAATCAGTTAGAATTTGGTGAAGATAAATTCCAGATATTGCTTCTTAGAATTATGACTTAAATTCTGTTTCTCAAACACAGGAGTTCAAGATCCATGCTATGCTATTTTTTAAATTCCATTATATTAAGTAAGTTTCAGAATCCTTCATTATTTCCTTTTCAGGGAATTATTTAACATAATAAAAATAAAATTACATGTGACTTAATGAGATACAGATTTTAATAGCAGTTGAAGAACCAGCTTCTGCATTAGGATCACTAGGACCCTGGGATACAAGGGAAATCTAGAATCAGGCTGTTTAGGCAAAATGTCTGTCCTCAGCAAACACTTAAATGAGTCAGTAGTACCTCCCACCACCCGCACCCCCACCCCCTACCCCCAGTGTCACAGACATTATTGAAGTAGAGAATTCTGTTCTGTTTTTTTGATTACTAGTCTAAATTTATCCACATATTCTGAAAGATAATATGAAGCACTCAGAATGGAGACCACTGTATGATATTCAGGTAGTTGTATCCTCCATAGCTGTGTTTTCTTTAGGTAGTGAGGCACAGAAGCACAAAATGTAATCAGTTCTAAGTAAG
This sequence comes from Loriculus beryllinus, assembly GCA_039877255.1. Taxonomy (NCBI): domain Eukaryota; kingdom Metazoa; phylum Chordata; class Aves; order Psittaciformes; family Psittacidae; genus Loriculus; species Loriculus beryllinus. Next base: position 6,009 of record JBCJKH010073861.1, on the reverse strand, counting down.
TTTGATGGCTTTGTAATGGAAAATAACTGTGGTGCTTGAAGGTAGCTGACATAGATTTAGGTCCTTAGGACCTTAGTACACAAAGTGTAAGAAAAACAAAACAGAAAAACAGGACCTGGGGATGGGGAGTATCTGAGACGAGCAGATGTCCAGGATGGACACAGTTAAACTAACTGATACATAGAAGGACAGGATGATTGTTATATTTGTGGTATTAATGAACCCATTAAGCTGGTGTAAACATCTATTGAGGAGTATCCAGGACTAGCAGATGTCCAGGATGGTAGCAGTTAAACTAACAGATAAGTAGAAGGACTGGATGATTGCTATGTCTGTAATGTTAATTAAGCAGGTGTTTCAAAGACTGCCAGAAGTTATGAAGATTGTTGGAAGAAGTAAACGACCCTCAAAGGCTACCATCACATTTTTCTATGCATGTGGGAAACTTTCTGGAAAATGATGTAATTCATGGGTAGCCTCATGAATATGTATGTATGCCCAGTGACTATATAAGTACAGCTTGTGCAGCAATACGGGGACACACATTAGAAGGAGTTATCCCACGTGTATCCTGATGCCACAATAAAGAATACCTGCTTGTAAACTTGAAGACTTTGTTGGTGAGTTTGTTCCAAGAGTTTTCTCCGAATCAGTAGCTAATATTTTTTACTGTATTTCTCCTCCCTTATGTGAATCACTAAAAAAAAAAGGAAAAAGAGAAAAGAACCTTTTTAGATGTGCATCTTGAGTTTAGTCATTTCAAAGCTAGTCATCATGAATTATTAAATACCACTTTTCCTACTTTGAAGGCTGAAATACTATATAAATTTTATTATAATCTTTACTGTTTGAAAAATCAGAAAGAAATTTAATAGGGAAAATTATTTTTCGACTCTTGTGTCTATTAATGAAATTGGGAGGGTGTTCCAGAGTTCAAGGTTTCCGGATTGAGAGAAAAGAGACACAAATAGAGAACTCTCAATTAGTTTATTAATATAGGAAAACATAGAGAATCTAACAGATACAGTAAAGGATATTTTTGAAGAGTGTATATCTTATCAACCCCAAGAACCCTGTGAGCACTATCAGGAAAGAAGCTCCGGGAATCGTCATCGCAGTGCCAGGAGGCAGGCTCTACCATAGCAGGCATCCCTGCGGAGGCAACGTTGACCTGGATGATATGAAGTTCTGCTTCCCTGTGTCGCATGAGGCTCAGGCTTTTATACTGATAAAAAATGCACACTCATTCTGACAGAAGATGTAGCCAGCAATATCTAGGAAGTTTTCCAAGGGTCGAAACTTTTCCAGTGAGTTCTAAAGTGGAACTTTCCAGATAGGAACCAGAATTGAACTTTCTGGGGAGCAGCCAAAGCAGCACTCTCTGGGGAGGAGCTAAAGCAGGACTCTCTGGGGAGGAGCTAAAGTGGGACCCCCCCTGGTAGAAGCCACCACAGACTCCCTAACACCTCAGGTGTTAGGCTCGCCTAACGCAGAGGGACATACAGTTTACTGATATAGCATTACTGAAGATTCTAGAGTTCCAGTCTGAGCTATGACACTGTAGTGAAGAAAGAAGGGCAGTTAAAAATATCAATTTAGAAACATTTAGACAAAAGAAGACTGAAATGTCAGTAGGTGACTACAATAGTTTCAGAGAATAAAAGAAAAATAAGAAACACCTCATAGAACATTATATGTGTTGTAAAAGAACTAAACTAAACTTGAAATCAAGATGGAAATGTCTACATTTCTGTTGCTCAAATAAGCAGAATGATTTCTGTTTGATGAATGTGGTTTTTTTTTTCCTTCTGCTTCCCAACACCCTAAATCTGCTCATTAACACCTTATCAAATAAGACAGAGGTATTCTGAACAAAGACAAGAAACATCAAGAGAAAAATGTGTAGATTTTGATTGCACCTTGGTTTACCAATCAGTGACAAAATCTAAATGTATTTTATTGCTGAGCTAAGGTTGTCCTTAACTACAGCAACAAAGTTGCTTTTCTATCATGTTTGGGTTTATACCTTTTCTGTCTTTTGTCTCTGAATCAATCAGCGTAAGAGCACGCTTTGTAGAAATCAGAATGCTCTCTTGAGAACTGCAGAAACAAATTAACAGAATTAAGGGTGATTTATTTAGAGATTAGCAGAACAAGAATGCAAAATTCGTATGACTTGTGCTAGTGTGGAAAAAGAAGGTTTGGTCTAGAAAGAGTTTTAAAAAAATGAAGTGTGACAGGTCTCCTAATCTGTTCTTTTTTGATCGTTCTTGCAAGACTCTTTCTATAGTAGTTTGATATTATACTAGAAAAATATGCAGTTTAAGAGCTTTCTATTTTGAATTAGTGGCACAGTTCTGTTCTATTTGATGTTAGGTACATGGATGACAGCACCCAACCACTTGTCAAACATTGCTGGGTCTAATGTCATTAGACCAATTTTTGAATTTTAAATGCATATCATCTTAATTACAGGACACCTAACTTCGATTTCATTTGTGCGAGTTCGAGGCATAGAAGTAGTGCCAGGTCCTTTATCTAATCAGGAAGATTGAAAAGGCATGAAAAACAGGTACAAAGAGAGGTAAGACATGCAAAAACTGTCACAAGAGAAAGACAGATAAACTTCTACTTGTTGTTTGTTAGTACTTCTTGAAGCTTCTCAGACCTGACATGAAGGCTGTAATACCAAGTCAGTTGTTGGTGAATGAAAACAGCTAAGGAAAGGAGAAAACTGGTGGCACCCAGGGAAAGTGAAACAAGTCTGCTGTTTCCTTGTGGGTTCCGTGAATTGCCAAGGTATATTTTAGTAAAACCGTGAAAGATTGCAATGCAGAGTTTAATGTGATACAGAATTTTGAATGCTGATGGATCAAAAATCAGGATACCTTGAAGAACAATTTCATTGTCTCGGAATTTACAGTGATTAAAATCTTTCCAAGCTTTTTATTTTCCCTTTTTCATCAGCGCTTTTTCCTTTCTAACTGATCATTCATTTTCAGTCTGCTCTTACATAGATTTACCAAATGAAAGCTCTGTGGTTCTATAATAAGAATGTATCCAATAAAAATGCTTTCAATTACATTTTAAAACTGCAAAATAATCAAATTATCGCTGTATGAGGATACTCCATTGAAAACTCTAAGGTTACAGGAGAGGTCATTATGTTTCTCTACTACATGACTCTCTACTATAACAGCACAGTGTCACCTTAAACATGATTAATTGAAAGTGTTACAGTGAACAAACTTAAATTTTCATTCTAGGTCCCTGCAATCAATGAAACATCTCATCCAAAGTAAGAAACAGTGTAAACTTTTATTTCTTCATTTTGATTGCTACTGGAACTTTAAGATGATTAAATAAAAACTAATTCAAAAAATGTGATCTACCTTTCACTATATCTGACTTACTTAATTCTTATATTTCTTTTCCTTATTGCTGTTATATTTATAAATGCTTCTTTCATCTTTTGGTTCTCATTCACTAGCAAACACTGGGTTGATAGAGAACTGAAGCTCCTTATTTCATAATTCCCATGATACCTTTGAGAAATTAGTGTTCTACTGTAGTTAAGTTCTATTTGCAAAAGACATTTAGGTACTCAGAAAGCAGTGGGACAAAAGCAGTAAATCATCTCATTTTAAAAATCTTACCCATATCTCTCTGTAGTCAAGTTTCCAATTTATGAAGTCAGTTTTTCTTGACCACTGGGATTTCCAATTTTTCAAGGAGGATGTGTCAAGGACAAATCAGTGTCACACTTGCTGAGGTGTAGGACCACTAATGTAGAACAGCAATAGGCTGAAAATCTTGCAGAATATTTTATTATTATTTATAAAAATTATGTTATAGCTTTTTTTTTATATTATTCTTTCCTAAGAGTTGTATACCATTGTAAACTTTAGGACTGGATGAAACTGTGCACCAAAAAAGGACCAGAAGGCTTCAGCTGTAATGTGGATTCAGACCTCTTCACCATGGGCAAGTCACTTAGAAAGCTCTGTATGTTAAGTCTGGCTTTGGAGTAGGTACCACAGAGCCTGATTTCTCGAGCATCACACATAGATGGAAGGAATTTCACCTTTTAAACATCAGCTTAATGTCATTTTCAAGAGTATATTTTAGTTTTCACATGTTTCTGTGGTACCACAGGAAACTATATTCCTGCTGACATATGGAATTAACAGTTTATCAGAACTATATTAACTTTTAAAAGTAAATCTGTTTCAAAAAAGTAAATCTGTGTTTTACAGATTATGAATTCTTATCATTTGGAATGTGATGGGAGATTAAAAGTAATTATTTTTTAATATGTTTTTGTTGTTTGCTGGGAGAGCAAAGCAGAGATAAAGTCTAACTCTTGTGAAAGGTGAAACACTTTGAACACATGCTTTGCTGGGTTCCTAATTGTTTATTAATAATTTAAAATTATTGTAAAAATACCTTGTTCTTTAAAACTATACTTTTTCTGTCTTGAAGCTATCTGTCATATTTTGGCTTAGTTTTTAAGTAAATAATGTGTTTTGGATTCTGCCAGGTTTCAAATAGGTTTTAGAAACTTCTGAAATCATGAGTCCAGTGTATGTTTTTAAATTGGAGGTCTAGAAAGGTTTTCCTTTGAGAATGACTACAGTTATTCAGATTAATTCAGATTTGAATGTATAAGAAAAGGTAAATTCAGAGTTTGACATACATGAAACACCTTGGACTTAGAGAAGAGTTTTACTGCATATAAAAAGCCTTTTATACTTAAAATATTTGGCAGGTTTCCAGTAGTGGAAATAGAAATGCTACAGTAATCTATTAGAATGGGAATAATGGAAATTTTGTAAGCCACTCTACCAAAGCAGTAAGGAAATAGTACATGTGCAAAGATACTTACAGTTACAAGTAAAAATGCATGTGATTGCTCTGACCTGATGTGTGCCATTAGATAGATATTAATGCTATTAAAATCAAGAACCTTCTTCATGTGCATAGGGTTAAATGTGCTTAGAAAGGGTTTCACATAAGACAGAAAAAATTGGTCTGCATGTCATTATACGGTTATAAAATAGAAGTTGTAAAATACAGGTTTTAATTCAGTTTTAGTTGTTCGTGTGTTGAGGGTAATGTTAACAACAAAAACCATTTTTTCAGCTAAATTAAAATTAAAAACATAAATAAAAGGGCAGCGCTACCCATTTGTGATAGACCAGATTGAGAGGCAAAGGGAGACAAATTCAATGTGCTCTTATCAGTCCTGCCTTCTGGGAGTGGGCTCTGTTGTCTCACAGAACATGGGAGCTGCTGCACATTACGTGTGTGCTGAGGATTGCTGGGGAACACGCAGCCCAGCCAGGCAAGCCATCAGATTTGCAATCCATCAGCTTTGCTTCCTGGGTCCTTCTCTGGAAGCTCTCCAGCTGGTTATTTGGGATCTGAAATTAAATTTTCCCTGAATCACATGGAGCTTTTACTTTTGTGAAGACTGAGCTGGCTGCATAGAAGATACACGCAATAAGGGGATCAAGGATATAGATGATTGATAACAGAGAGATATTCTCTGAGACAAAGCACTTGCAATTTGTCTACTATATTCAGCACTGAGTTTCCACTGCCTCTGAATAAGCAAGTGAAAGTCACTTTTCATAATAAATCTCAAAAACATATGATGACAAATGTGTACTTGCAGCTAGCGTGATAAGCAAAATGCTAAACAATGTAACATAAATATACTTGATGACTTACACTGAGTTTTGGACTTCATAGTCTCCTATCTGATATTAGCATTTCTGAACTCTTTAATTAGGCTCTTTAATTCATCCTGCCTGACTACTCTTTCCCTCACTTTTGGTAGCCATTATCTCTGTCTTTCATTGAGTCCTGGGTTCAGCTGTAATGGTTATTTTTCTCCTTCTTAGTAGCTGGTGCAGTGGCATGTTTTCAACTTTAGTCTGAGAACAATGCTGATAACATACCAGTTTTAGTTGTTGCTCAGTAACACCCTGATCATGGTTCTCACTT
>JBCJKH010073860.1:0-17647 GCA_039877255.1 Loriculus beryllinus | reverse complement strand
CCATATGCACACACCACCAGCCAATGCAGCCTTATAGCTGTAATTCAGCCTAATTATTTTCTCTGCTAGCTTATGCATTAATGACCCTGGTATTAACGTAGAGCGCTCTCATTTGTTCCCATATGTACCAGATTGCTCATTAATACCCTGTAAATTGTCACAAGATGCTTCCTGGCTGTTAAGTATCACTGTGCATTTCAAGGGGTTCCCCTGCACAAGCAAGAGGACCCCAAATGTGCCTGCAGCCCTGTCCTGGGGGACAGGGTTAGGGCTGGAAACCGCTCAGTCCCACAGCAGGTTTTCACTGGAGCAGTGGCTCAGAGGAGAGTCCCAGGCACTGCCGGTGGGATGGGGCTTCACTGCAGGGCCCCTGCAACCGCAGGATGATGGTTACCGTACCCCAAAGCTGTGCCTTGTGGCAGCAGTGAGTGGGCAAGAGGAAGGATGTCTGTGCCCAAGCCACAGGCAGAGGTCTCTATAACTGGTCCAAGCAGGTGGCTCAGACCCTGCACCCACTCCAGATCTAGAACTGGCTCATTCTCATCTGTTCCACCTTGAAGACTTCAGGTCTGCATTAGCACAGGAGGTTTCTAATCTCTTTTCTGAGGCATCTTGTTTTCCCTTTAAACACACAAGGTGGGTTTAACCAAGAGGAATTACACAGTTCCCTCCTGCTGCTCCTTTGTAGCTCAATACTGCTCACACTAATGTTCAAGTATTTGTTATAGCGTCTAATATTTTCTATAGTAAACAGAGTTTTATTATGAGTTAATGTATTGATGAAAGAGCACGAGTTAGTCGATTGAATATGTAATAAATACGGAAATATACTTGAACTATTGATTGCTGCAGTTGCTTACGTGAAGTATTGACACACGGTGTGCAGACCAGCCCTCAGACTGTTGAGTCATGATACACCAGTCACCATCTTTAATAGTAAAGAGCCACTATTTTTGAACACTTCACAAGAAAAAAAATCCATTTGCTAAATGGGTTTGTGCGTGTTGCTGGGGCTGCTCATGTGGAAACGGTGAGAGAGGAGGAAGGGGAAACGTGCCAGCTCCCTGCCTGAGGACACAGGCGCTCAGTGAGGAGAACACAGATTATCCCGGGATCAGGGCTCCATCAGAGCTGTCCATAGAGGCCTGTCAGACACAGAAGTGGCAAAATTGATGTCTCCAAAGTTTGGCTCCATCAATATGAGGGTGTCCAAACAGCCTGGCTCCCTCCACACACGGCTTCCAGCTGAAGCCCAGGTTGGCCATGGGTGGGAATGTCACTTCTCTGAGTGATCCTGACATTCAGGGGGCAGAAGCAGGCTGGTTTTCAGACCAGGACTAGGCGTTTCCATGTGCCCTTTGAAACAGCCACAATGTCCCATTCTGCAAACCCTGCCTGAGAGCAGGATCCCCGGCACGGCCACGGTGCCTTGGCTGCGCTGCACCACGGTCCTGGTTTGCAGCAAGGGTAAATTTGTAATTAAATTCCTTTCTTGACATTTCCGATCCATAACAGCACTTTGCAATCACCGTGGGGCTGAGTGCACACACGACAGCCAGCGCAGGTGACCTGCACCAACCTGTTAAGTGCATTTACTTATTTGCAGAAAAGAAAGAGCCAGAGTAATGAACTGAAAAGCTGGGACGAAGAAACTCATTCTCTCAGCATGACTCTGGTATTAAATCGAGCCCGAGCTGTGCTAGGGCACGGCATCCCAGTGAACCCCTGTTTCTGCTCATCACATGCCTCCTGATCCACTGCCTTCAGTGGAGAAGTCCCAAGTCTCTGAGATGAGAGGTGACCAACCAACCCTGTCCCCTGCTGCGGTACCTTGGTATCACAGGGGCCTGGATTCCCCCCTGGCCAGGCAGGGGCTGTCCCCCCCCGTGTCACCATCCCCAGAGCAGCCAGGGCTCCGGGCTCCATTCATAGGGTTACATCCCCATGGAAGGTCCCTTTCAGCAGAAAGAAGACCCCGGCTCTTGAAACTCTACCTCAGCCCCACGCTGGGTGCACAGCTGCCCTTGTGTCTTTAGTAACAGCCCCTCTCTATTCTACAATTCTAATGTTTCTTTTGCCTCCCCATTTTAACCCTGGAACACTCCCCTCTTAGAGACCGTGTTCAATTAATGTCTAATCTCCATGACTCTCAGCCAGGAGGCGGATCAGTTACTGCCACAATAATGGCTCCATTTACAGAGCTCTTTCAGCAGGCGCAATGTGATCCTAAGCCCGTGACTTTCCCAGTCCATTCACAAACTCCTTTAGACATCCTCCCTCATTAAAGAGTCCCTCCTGTCTCCTCCTGCCCCACCTTTACCGAGCGTGGTACAAGAGGTGCTTGTCCCGCATGGAATTTCCCCTGCACAATAACCAGCTGTAGGAAACACGTCCCTTTTCTGCCAGCTACAAGGGTTTGGTAAGGGGATGGCAGGACTCTGCAGTGCTGTGGCAGAAGCAAAGCTTCAGGGCAGCTGTGGGAGCTCAAGCACCAAGTCCCAGATGTGCTGCAAGGAAAAATGGAGGAAAGCACTGCCAGTTAAAGAAATGGGAGGAAATGAGAGATTTCCAGGTACAGCCAAGGTAGGGAAAGGCCTCTAGGACCTGGGAACCTGAGATCTCAAAAGCACAATAAACACCAAGCCAAAGAGAGAGCCATCAGGGGGATTGTGCCATCCCTGCTGTTGGGGAGCAGGGTTTGGTCATCACAGGAAGCACAAATGGGTCTGGCAGAGGGAAGGAGGTGGCCCAGGACCCCACTGTCCAAAACTCCTTGGGAAGGTGTTACCCAAATTCCTGATTTATTGATGGTAAAACACCCGAGTGCTGAGGGGAGTCAGGGATTAAGATGGGCTGTGCCTGGAGAGACGTGATGGGAGCAGACCTGGCTCTTGTGCCATCACTGCTCCTAGCTCTCATTTAACTTAAATGTTAATTGTCCATGAAGAAGAATTTACGTATATCTGTAGTTTTGGTCATCTACATTTGGCAGCTTGTGTGCATGGAACTCACCTGACCTTTACCATCAAACAGGTTTTGGATCCTGGGAAATCAGAGAACAAATCATGCTCACCACAAGTACATCCCTCCAGAGCAGGGGGAGCCGCCACCCCAAGGGCCATGCTCTTGTCTGAGACAGGAACAGAATTACCTCCTTGCGACCAGCAGCACTGATGCTAACCAGGCACCAGGGATGGAGGATTGCTGGGGAGGCTCCTCTGGCCCTGGACTTGCTCCTGCAGTGTTATCCACATTGAACCCATCCCAGTTTGCTCCCAGCACCCATGCGTGCCCACAGCACGTGTGGTGCCTGTCACGCTCCCCTCACTGCCGCCTTCCTCCCTGCGTTAGTTATGAAATTATCTCCACGTTTGGGGGCAAAAATAAATATTTAATTGTGGTAATGGCCATCATTTGCATCCAAATGTTTTCCAGAGCAAGAATTCCTCGCTAAATGACACCAAAGGCTTTCGAGAATGATGAACTTATTTGAGAACATTGCTTTCTGTGCGATGCTGAGCGTCACCACCAGAAAAATGGCTAAATTTAGCAAATAATAAAAAAAAAGAACAAAAAGAAAAAAATCTATTTTCTCAGCTGCAATAAATACAACGGGTAGTAAACAGGAGCATACTTCAGCTGTAAGTGGGGTATTGTTATTTGATATGTGGGAGAAAAGCCAGAAAGCTAATAAGACATTTTTATACATAAAAAATCACATAATCCTGGTGCATTATACATGTTGTACTCATTCACAGCCTATCCATGGGCAGCTATTTATTATTGCACACTGCTATCTGTTTCGCAACGAGATGCAGATGGGAGCTTTCATGCAGAGAGGCGTTGGGTATGTCCTGTACCTGGAGAGCACTCGGGTGTTATTTATCCTGTACATAAATGCGATGGTTCCCTCTGCTCCGGCTATTCCATGCTGTGACCCCACCAGACCTCGCGCTCCTGGCCCTGCCCTGGGCTTGCTGCTTGTCTAATACCCTGCAATGTTGTCTCCTGCTTTCCTTTCACAGGCCGTGAGCTCTCTACCCAAGCGCTATTCAAAGCCACAAAAAGAGCACATCCTTTTAGTTTTGCCAACTGAGCTGGAGGTTTTTGCCATTTCCCCTCAGAGCTGAACGCTGGTTGCTGCAGGTCGGCCCAGCCTGCTCTTATATGGAGACAATCCCATGACTTGATTCTCAAGTACAGTTAGCGTCTAGACAGGGCACTGGATCCTTTGTCCTTCCCTCCCAGTCCCCTCATTGATTTCAACAGCCCTTGAGGCACTTTGGAAGCTCAAGAGCTGCCAGCCCTGCGGGTGTCCCCATGCCACGGCCACTCCACCAGTGCAGCAGAGCCCCCGTGCCATTGCTCCACCACGCTCTGCTCACTCCCCTCATAAATAGCCAGCAGTAAGCAATAATCCACGGTGAGATATGGCACTTATAAAGGAGAAAGAATGAGAAGCTCAGAGTGCAGCATCCCAGCCGGGAGGGCCCCTGCATCCCAAGGGCTTGCAGCCCCCCCGCACAGGCTGCAGCATACCAGGACACGCAGAATCTCATCCGTGTCTCTGGTCCCCTGGTCCCTGGGCAGGTACCAGGCCCCTGGGTGGGAGCCCAGCCCGGCACACAGCCTGGCAGCCCCAGCACAGAGATGGGCACTCTGCAAACCCAGCACACTCACTGCATCCATGTACCGGGACAACCCAATTAAGTCATTTACAGTGAGGACCTGGAGATGGCAGCAACATATAATCACAAACATAAGCAGTTTTTACATGGTAATTATATATTCTATTTTTTATCAGTGCAATACAGACAGAAGATTATTTTATGCTTGATATCATTTTAATTTTTGATCTATTTTCCCCCCAACTTAAAAAGGATTAAGATTGGGCTTCTGGTAATAATTTTGGATATGCCAACTTCATAAGTCCCACGCAGCATTGTATTAAACTGATTATTAGGTAACTTTTGCTTATTGTTACCACCGTTTCACTTCTTTGGGCGAACATCTGAAACGTATGAACCCAGATGGTTTGAATGGTCAAGCCAAAAGGCCGGAATATTTTTTAAGTCTGTTTTAAAATAAAACACACTCTTGCTTTAAACTCCATCTGATAAAACAGACTCGGGTAGATGGGGAAGGAGAGAGGAAACCCCGAGCCTGGCTTTGATCATTTTCAAAAGGAATTGGCACGTGTGATTTTCCAGAAGATGAAGGCACCAGGTGAAACTATTTCATATCCCAAGACCTCTTCCCTGCTGAAGCTAACATCTGCTTCTCGTTTCCCGGGTTTGAAGCACAGTCTGCCCGGCCTCCCGGTTTCCATCAGGAACTGGGCTGTACCAGTGGCCGGGCAAAAGGTGGAGGCTGTTGCTGGGGCTGCTTATCAGGGCGAATGGGATGGAGAAAAGCTGTTCCCCCATCCGTGAGGGATGGGCAGCCCTGGACCTGGCCAGCCCCTGGTGGCTTGGCAGAGGCAGACCCTGTGGGCAGCACCCCATGGGAACGGGGCAGGATGCAGGGAATGCCACCCTTGGGAAGCTGGCTCTTCCCACGAGGAGGTTCATGCACTGCCCTCAGGGTGCCAGCCCTAGGATGGGACCTTCCACTGCTCCAGCCCCCCTTCTCCCCAGGGGGGCCAGTGTTAAGGCAAAGTAAGGGGGGAGGGGGCTGGGGTGCAGAGAGACCCCATCACCGGAGGCAGGCAGCTCAGGTGGATACGAGCAGTGCTTCACTCTCAGTTTCCCAAAAGCCTTCTCCTCTCTCCTGATTTCTCCCTTCCCTCACAACACCCATCCCCGCACACATCCAGCGATTCCACCCACAGCAGTGTCCATAGAAACAGGCTGGAGGGCTGGGAATGGGAAACCACTTCTCAGCAGATGCAGCAGAGCCCCCCATGCCAGCCCCCCCACAGGAGCAACCCACAACCCCCCAGACATATAGTGCAGCCCCACGTCTCCAGCAGTGCTGGGGGGGGGACAGGGATGGGATGCTGCGCCCATGCTCACCACGTCCATGGATGCAGCACATCCAGAGCAGAGGTGGCTGCATGCCCTGAACCCGCTCCTTAGCATAGGATAGTCCCAAACCCCAGTCAGTGCAAGGGCTCCTGGGCTGAAACAAGCAGCCAAAGCCCCCCTGCCCCAGACAGCGGCATGGCCATGCCACAGCATCCACTACAAGGCACCCATGTAAAAGCAGCCCATCAGAGATAACACTGATTATAACTAGTTCCCTAATAGCTGAACATAACTAATGTAATTCTCTGTTTGGTGCCAGTAGGGAACAAGTCCAGAGTAAATGAGCTCATGGTTAGGAATCAAAGATTAACAGACTATCTAGGAGTAATTTCTTCTCCACATGAATTAGCAAATCGTAGGTAATTACTGTGGACAGAGCTCGGCAGGTTATTTTACTAGGTCAGTTAAGAATAGCCCAGGATAATTAAATTGTCTCCAGAGCCAGGAACAACGCTGGGGTTGGAAAAGGCCGTCTTCCCCTTGCCATTCCTGTCCTGGGTAAATCCTATTTGCCTTCTGGGGCACCTGTAGATGCTTTTGCTTATTTACGTATTTGTTTGGTGATGGCCTGAACTGCCTGGGGGCAGCAGGGTCCTGATCATCCACCACTGCCACAGGCACTGGCAGGATCTGGCCTGGTGGCATTTTGCTTTTCCCTTTCCTTGCAGATAGGGAGTGGGAAAACCTGTTTTTAAGAAGCCTGCCTGAGAGGCTGGTGCCACTGGTCACTCAATGAGAAACAGTCCCAGCATCCCTTGGGATGCTTGGAGAGGAATAGTGAGACCTTGGGAGAGCTTCTCTATTATTTTCTCTGGACATCACTGGGTTGTGGGATGCAACTTTACCTCTCCTGGAGCTCGATGCCGACTGGAAAAAGGATGCAGCATCATTAAAAATAGAAGCATGAAAGATTATTTACATTTCAAGAATAGCTAAGGTCTTTAAAGAAACTTCCATCATCCTTTAAAGGCTCTTAGTCAAACGCTGTTAATTATTAATGCCTGTTGGCTTTATTTAGCCTATGACTACAATTATATATTTATGAGGTAATCAGCAATTGGAAATTTCCCTGTAATGGTAACTGGAGCTTGGCATCCAAATAAAATGAACACCATTAAGAAAGTATTGTGGTCATTGGGGTGGATCAAGTGTGCTAATAGCCCAACTAACAGCAATTAAGTCAATTAACCATTCAGACATATGCTGCTCAATTTCCCTGCTTAAACAGCCCGGTGCATCTGCGAAATTTGTGGAACTTATTTATGGCATAAGCGGCTGCTCGTCATTATTAACCAGGGAAACACTGCAAATAGGGGAGGCTTGGAAAAAATTAACTGCTGCAGCAAAAGGATCCGCTAATTGCCGCTTCCCGCCCGGAGGAAACTTGTGCTTTCCAGGGGATTTGGTTATTGTCTTTAGAACGTCCCTGCGAGCACCGGGGTGCAGGTGGTGCCCCCTGCGCAGAGAGGACACCGGCAGCTCCCGGGGCACAGGATGGGCTCTGTCCATGGACCACACCAGGGTGTCAGCGAGGAGCTGGGGATTCGGCTGATGGGGAAAGGTGGAACAGGGATGGGGGGGACGACCCTGAGCAGCCCCTCAGAGCCACAGACTCTGAGAACACCAGGAATATCCTGGGGCTGAGCCCCACTGCCCAGCAAAGGGCCCATCCTCCTACTCCTCCTGCCTCTGCAAGGCTGATGCTCCCCAAGACAGACCCAAAGGCCCTTTCCAAAGTGGTTTTGGTACCCCAGCCCTGAAGCCACCAGCATCCCCATCACCTGCCCGTCACCTCCCAAGTGCTAGGGACTTGCTGGCACAAAGCACTTTTCCTCATCCTTCCCATTTTGGTTTCTTGCTGTTTGTCCAAACAAAGATGTTCCAAAGTTTTGTTAAGTGCATGTTTTAATGAAGCCCATTAAAGTTAACCTAGCCATATAATATACAGGAGAAATCTACCATAAATACAGGTAAATAGAGATTGTAAAGATAAATAACAATACGGGTGTGTGAGAAGTGATAATGTACTCTATTTACTGCAGGCCCATAAAAGGCCAGTAAAAGATACTGCACCTTTAATGACTTACTTTCTCCATGGCAGCCGGCACTCACAGTTAGCAAGCTAAGGATGCAGTGACACAAAAAGCTTACAGATAATTAAATATTGATTTTTGTTTTCTAATCCTATATAAAAATTGTCCTGGGTCTCCCAATGGTAGTTTCATCTCACCAGGACACAGGGAAGGCTATTAACCCTACTTGGTTTCAAGCTGTTGTAGAACAAATAAAAGGAAGTCTTGGAAAACAGAGGCAGCAGCTCCTGGGGCAGGAGGCAGCCTCCAGCCCTGCCCCTGCCACGGGTCCTGCCAGGAGCCTGGCACTGGGGAAGGCACAAGCAGCATCCCTGGGGGCAGAGCACAGCGAGGGCTGCAGCGTTTCTGCCTGCACAGGTGGTTCAGGTGATGCAGCAGCCCTGCAGGAGAGCCCGGTCCTTTGGCCATGTACCTCATCGCTGCAGGGCACAGCAGGGGCTGCTGGTGCATCCTCCCTGCTGCTGGGGCACTTCATGCACTTGTGACATCCCAGCCTGCTGGTGCCAGGTGAGGAAGAGGAACTGGTGACCCCGAGTGCCGGCCGGACCACCAGGGCATGGTGCTCTACAACGAGCAGAAGGGTATTAAAATAATAACCTCCAAGTCTGCCACGCATGATGTTTTCTATCACTATTGGGAAAGCAATTGCCTCCAGCAAAGATCTATTTCCTCTGCTGCTCATTTCCAAATGCGCAGTAAGTACTGTGTACGCAGTATGAAATGGAATAAACCCCAGCATTACACAATAGAGTCACTCATTCACAAAATGAAGCACGGGGCCTCCTTTCCCAGTTATCTTTTCAAAAGCACCATGCAGCATAACTCACACTGTTTACAGACTTGGGGACGTGAGTAAATCATGTTGCTTTACATAATTCCTGTCCTTTGGTAAACTGTGCCTTTTCTGAAGGAAGAGAACATCCACTCCCCTCACTTTGCCAGGGCTGTATATAAATGAGGCCGTCGCTCAAACGTGCCGGATGAGCCTGATCGTTGGGAAAACAGCAAAGCATCCTCCTGAAAAACTGCATGCACCATTTGCTGAGAAATCTTAAAGATTTTACTTGCAAAAGCCTGTAGATTCAGCGTTTCCCATGCCAAGTGCAGCAGCACGCTGTGTACACTAAACCCTGCTCAGCCGTGCAGAGAAGTTCAAGCACAATAATGAATTCAAGTGCACCCTAACTCCACGCTGATCCCACCCTGCCAAGGAAGGGGAGCTGGTGCTGGAATTAGCTCAGTCTGTGTTGGTTGGAGCCTTGTGACCCTGTGAGTTCAGCCCAGCTCATCGCAGCCAGAGCCGCTGCAGAGCCTGCCTGCTCCATCACCCTGAGCCTGAGGGCTGCACAGAGCTGCATCCCTGCGAGAGGCATCTGAACCTGAGCACATAACCACAGAGATCTGTGGTTGTCTTGCTCCCTCCCTGATCTTCCTCTGCGGGTTCATGACCTCATTTGCAGGCTTTCCAGACTAACCACTAATGTCAGCTGGGGCCTCTCCCTGCTGCTCCAGGGACCTCTGCACTCACAGTGAGCAGGGAGCGCAGGATGATGTATTTGGGAACCACGTCTGCCCCACATCAGGCAGCCCCAGTGTCCTGGGGGCAGATGGGGCTCCCCAGGAACGGTTCCCCTTTGCCCTCATGTGAAACATCAGGGGTGTCTGACTGGTTTGGGGGGTCATGACAGTGTCCTTCTCATGAGCTGTGGGCACAGCGTGGCAGCAAGGGCCTGCTCACAGGGCAGCTGGTGCCTGGGAGAAGCAAAGTGAGCAGCTCCTCTCATGCTGTCCTCCCTGAAGCACAACCTTCAGCATCTTGGCTGAGATTTAGCTTGGGAAAACGTGAGCAGGAGTGGCTGTGCTGGGTGAATGGGTGCACGGGTGCATTTGCCTCCAGGCGGGATGGGTTGAGTCTGGTTTGGCTTCCAGGGCTCAGCATTCCCAGCGATCCAGCACCCTTCCTGCAAAATCTGTGAGATGAAAACCTTCTTTAACCTCCTGCAGCCAGCTCAGACATGCAGTGGCATGAGGGGCCTGGAGAGTAGGTGATAGTTAAAGTGAGTGTGCCCATGGGCAACAGGCACCGCAGCCCTCGCCGCAGGAATGGTTCTGCATTGGTCTGTGGGCAGCCTGGCAGCCTGAATGCTGCGGGGACCTTTCAGCCCCAGCCACCCGGCAGCCGCTGATTGAGACTCAAAAGAAATTCTTTGAGGGCAGCAGGATGTCAGGCCAAAGCAGGAACAGCAGCAGGTTTGAGACTACAGACGCGTTAGTCAGAGCTGATGAATGCTGGCTTGTCAAGTCTTCCCATTTCAGTCCCTGGATTGCCTTTAAAGTTTGCCAAGTCACTTTTCAGCATTTGTGTGGGCAGAAGGAGACATGCAATTAAGCTGCAATTGCTGCACCAAAGCTGAATACTTTCAAGTTTGTTATTTCCTCAAAAATGACACAACGCTGGTATCAAGTCAAGGAACAGGATGGGAGCTCCTGTTGCAAAACCATAGTCAACGTGGTGCTGTGTTTGTCCAAAGCTAGATCCCGCTTTCGCTGAAGGATGAAGACACATACATCAAAAGCTACATTAGCATTTGAGAAGCAGGCTGGAGAACCGAGAGCCAGAATCAAACCTACCTCAGCACGGCAGGCAGCTCTGCAGCAGCCATCGGAGCCTGCAGAGACAAGGGGCTTGTGCAGCATCCCAAAGGTGCTGGAGGTGCGTGGCTCCGGCGCAGAGCAGGACAAGCCAAGCACAGATTTCAGAGGTGGCCACAGAAACCTGCCCGAGCGTGGCCTCCGGTTGGAGATGGGGGGCAGTGCTTGCTCTGAGCCAGGCTGTGCCTCTGCACTAGCCATGGCTCCTGCTCCACATCCATAGTGCACACCAAGGGGAGCTGGTGTATCCCCACCATCCGCCCTCCTGCAGCCCCCCCAACACTGCACCCAGCCACATTTTTCCTCTTCTCTGCCTTTCCCCCTCTCCCTGAGATTGCTCATTAATTGCTGCTGCTATCACAGATAAGCCAGATGCAGGGCATGGCTGGGCTGGGATGCAGGGAGAGAGCCTGAGGATGCTCATCCCACACGGGGCAGGACCGCAGAGAGCTGTGGCACACAGCAAAGGCTGTGTCAGCACCGCTGCCCTCAGAGGTTTCCTGTGAGGCTTTGACAGCTTTTGAGCAGCCAAATAACTGCTATTTCCCAAGCACAAAAGAGATAATTTTGTGGATACCTTTTTCCACAAGGTTTCCTTTCAGTGGCTGCAGACACGTCGGCGCAGCACCATGTGCTGAAAACCATCCTCCTTGGCCATAAACTACCCCAACTGCAGGATGAATCGATTTGGAGGCTGTTGGCTGCTAAACTGAATTAATTTCACCCTACAGGGCCTCACTGAAACGCAGCAAATAGCCCACCAAGAGCCTCAGGGGCTGGGAAATGGCTCCATGAAGAGACAGCTCTGAAAACTCATCGGGTGTATCGCGATAGTCCCCGTGAGTCACCCAGCAACAGGGGACAGGAGTCACCGTTTGGTGCGAAGCTTTTCGGTAACATATTGCTTTTTAATCAACACTTAAACACGAAATGCTCTTTTCCATCTAATGCCGGCGATGATTTCACAGCAGCTCATCGTGCCTCCCAGTTTTAAAGCAAAGACCAACTTCTTCAGAGGGGAACATTTATCCAAATATGTGATTTAATTGAACAGTCATTTTCTGCCTTCTTTCTGCTGACGGCAGGAAGATGCATTCGGATGCGAGCCGCTCCCGTGCCAGCTCAGCTCCTCTTTCTGCTGCAGAGGAGCAACAATCAACTACAAAATAAGGAATTAACTTGCATAAATAACCCAAGGGTAGGGTGGGAGGGAAAGAAAACCCTGGGTTTGGTGCTGTGTTCTGAGCCTGTGCCCTGCTGCCACTGTGATTGCTGCACACAGGACCTGCAGAGCTAGGTCCCACATCCCGGAGCCTGGGGAAGGAATTCGTGTCCTTTCTGGGAGCACTGGGTCTGACTCCAGTGGGATGCAGTGGTTGGGGCAATGAGGGCTGGGTTTAACACAGGCTACAGCGCATGGCTATGGCTCTAAATATTAATGTCACCCTCAACACATGCCACAGAAATGCTGTGTAAAAAATGGAGCCCAGCTCAATCTGTTCTGTGCCGTCATTCACTAGGCCAGAGCGATTACAACCCTGCCGTGTGTTTATGCCTGGTTTAAGACTGTTCTAACCCAGAAGGGGGAAGTTAAACCCCACAAATTCCCATTGGCTTTATGAAGCAACACAAAACAAAGCCGCAAACCTCACTGTCCTTGGGAGCATTCCAGAGAAATGAACTGTCCTGGAGCCTGATGGGATCTGTGCTGGATCCTGGAGCCCAGGGTCCTGGTCTGCCTCCTGCAAAAGCCATTTCCCCACGGCAGCACTTTTCTCCTGCCTGAGCTACAACAGCTGCAACGACACCCAGCTCCATGCTGGTGTTTCTCCACTGCTGGTCAAACCTGGGAAATCCAGGAGCCATTTCCTTGGAAACTGCTGGTCTATGGGAACAAACTTTCCATGGCGATGGATGGGATTTTGACAAAGTTCCATTTCAAGGGAAATTGAAACAAAGCATCTCAATAACCCAACAATGTTCTTTCTAACATTTTCCAAATGTCACATTTTGATATTTCGCTTTCAAATGTCCTTTCTGGAGAAATTTAAACTATTTAAGAAAATGAAGACGAGCTCAGGTTCCTTCCCAAATCCTCCGAGCTGGCGCAGCTGCTGTGGGAAAGGCTACGCTGGCAATGCTGGGTGGTGAGACCATGCATCCCAAGGGATGCAGTGCCCATCCCACTGTCTGCCAGGGCTCGGCGTTTCCCAAAGACGCAGTCTGGGATGTCTGAAATCCCTTTGGACCTAAGCATACACGGAGGGACAGAAAGCCAAAAGAGATGAAGTTTTCCAGTTGCTGCACACCAGACCAGGGGATTATTAGGGTTTCCTATTGGGGGTTTCCTTGTAGCAAGCAGCAGGAAGGGGCTGTGGGCACTCATTCCTGGGGCAGGAGCCACGGCAATGCCCTGCAGCCTGGTCTCAATTCCAGTTTCCAGCAGAGCTGGAGAAGACAACGTCAGGGGAGAGAAACCAGCTAAAACCAATCCTAGGCAGCAATACCCGTTCCCACAATGGCCTGAGGAACAAACTGCTTCCTAAGTGAGTTCGGATGCACGTATGCGTGAAACCCCATATGGGCAGTGGGCGAGCTTGTCAGCGGTGCCGAGTGCCCACGGCTCCGGTGCCACGCTCCTCACCTCTGGAATGCCGAGGGGGGATGCGGATCAGGGAGGGTTGGATGGGCCTGGGCATGCGTGTGTCTGTACATGTGTGTGCACCTGCACATGTGTGTGCACATGTATGTGTGCCCGGGTGTGTGTGTGCATGCATGGCACCCATGTGTGCAAGCTGTGCTGCAGGCAGCAGGGGAGCGGGCGTGCAGAGGAGTGTGTAGGTGTGCTGGGGGAGGAGGGTTTCTTTATTCAGAAACCCACTAATTCATCAGGGAAATGCTGCTTACATGGAGCATCCATGGGCTGTCACAGGCAAGAGCATGTTCATAGCTGGAGCGCAGGAAGAGCAGCCAGGCTCCAAGCTCCGGTGCCTCTCCTGGTCTCAAACCCTAGAATGGCAGCACCCAGGAGCTCGGGGCAGCAAAGGGATCAGCTCAACAGGAGCATTCCTGGATCCCTGCGCATGCAGAGCTTCCCCAGGACCCCGCACAAATGTCCCACACAAAGCCTTTTACTGCACCTCCAGAACAGCTTTGGAGGTGTTTTCCCGTGGGATTACCAAGGTCTATTCAGCCACAGGCTCTAAGATCCTGCTCCTGAGAAAGGGAAGACCAGTCCCTGAAGGTCGTGGCGTGGCTCTCCCCGAGCCCGGTGCCGGGAGCCGAAGCGGGGCATCCCCCGGCGCTCCATGTGCTGCGTACTGATAAGAGCGGGGCCAGGAGCCCCGCGGCGCGTGACGGGAATGGCGAGAGCCTCCCTATTCTTGAGGGCTGTGAAGGCTGCCTCTGCACACGGAGATGGAGCCGGGCTTGGAATAGCAGGCAGATAAGGGAAGGCAACAGTAAAGCCACGGGGTGTGTTTTCATACATGTTTCAATCAGAGGCTGTGCCTGGTTCTGATGGTGAGGATAGGAGACCCCTGCTCCATCTGATATTGTAAAAGGCTACAGAAAGGCTTAAAACGTAATTCCAAATTCATGTTTCTCCTTCAGCTCCTTCAAAGACCTAAAGGAACAGTTAAAATTTCAGAAGAAAATCTCCCCTCCCTTCCAGCATCGCCTTTGCGGGAACACTAGAATGAGAGAATAAAATATAACAGGTCCTGCCGGTTTAAAGTCCATGTGGGAAGGAGGAGACCTGGGGCTTCAGCTGTGGGTGGAATCAGGGGATTCATTTAGCTGGTTACTAATTCCTTCCCTGCTTTCCCACCCGGACTGCCCCTGGGCAGAGGTGTGGGAAGCGTTCGTGTTCCTGGTGCTTTGTTTTGCAGGAATTGAGCTGCTGGTTTAAACCTGACTTAAGCACTGGGACATGAAGGTTCCCCTGCAGCCCCAGGGCAGCAGCGCGAGAGCCTGGCCCGTGTTGCGGAGCCAGCTGGGCTTCCCCGTCAGCTACACCGGTATAAATCCATGCTCAATGGGATTACTTCAGATTTATGCAGCATAACTGAATTCAGCAGGTTAATAAATGGCTCCTCCATTAATAAATGGAGAGCTGCTTAAGATCATGAACTTCACATCCACAGCAAGGTCACGCCGCCACTTCAGTCCTCATAAGTTTCCCAGCATTAGCAGCTCCTGTGCTTCAGTTTCTCTGTGCATCTGAGCTCAGGATGTCTGAGCACAGGAGCGATGCCCCAGAGCACCCCGGGATGAATCCCTGTGGGAAGCAGAGCCCAAGAGCTGGTGCGGGGCACGCGGGGCCGTGCTCCTTAGGTTTCGCTTCCCCAGGGACTTTCTCCCCCTCTCTTTCCACGGCTCCCGCTCTCACAATTATGTCACTCTCTTCCTTAACCATCTGGCTCCTGCAAACAAATATAAGTCCTCCCACACAGACCCGCTGGGGATGGGACTGATCCTTCCCCGGCTGACACCAGCAGCTCTCCCTCTGCTGACTACGGAGGAGCCGTTTCTGCTCCCAAGACTTTTGATAAGGGCTTGTAGGGACAGGACAAGGGGGAATGGCTTTAAGCCAGCACTGACAATGTTCAAGGCCAGGTGGGACACAGGGGCTTGGAGCAAGCTGCTCCAGCGGAAAGGGTCCCTGCCCGTGGCAGGGGTTGGAGCTGGAGGAGCTTTAAGGTCCCTTCTGACCCAAATTCTGAAGGAATTCCCCAAACCTTCTTGTGCTCCGGATCTGAACAATTCCTCCTCAACCTCTGGGCAAAAAGCAGCGTGGTTTGGGTCAATAGGAGCAGTCAGCTGAACAACGGCCAAACCCATTTCATTCTGACCTTCATTTCTGAAAAACTATTAGGGAGCAAAATGAATTTGAAAATGAAAACCCAGCGAGTGCCTTCCAATGAGGCCAGCAGATAATGCTTTGGCCTTATTAAAAGGTTGGGGGTTTATTTCAAAGCAAAAACTTATTAACATAGAAATGTTCCTGCAAAAAGAGTTTCAGTTTGATACATTTCTGACAGGTAAAAATTGAATTGCAAACCTGTCAGGCAGCCGCGTTTAGATCCGCCACCCTCGCCAGGGTTTGAAGGAATACAAAGTAATGGGATTTTGCTTCCACTCAAATCGTACCCTGTGTTTAGAGCCGTGTGAATGATGCATTTCCAGCTCACCAAACACGGAAAAGTAAAATACAAATAATTTTTCACCATTGGTGAATTGGAAAGTTCTAACAAGCTCATTCCTGGCGAGCAGAGCAAGCGCTTCTGCAGAAAGTCCCCCTTCATTTTAATACCGTTTCCAGATTTTGTTTTGACTTATCGAACGGATTTGGGAAACAATTCCCATTGCCCTCATTGCTCGGAAAAACGGAGCTATCATGTTTGAAACGTGGCATTGAAAGATCTTGGTTTACTCTTTGTGAAGCAATCACAAGCATCTCGTGGCTTTTGTCTCTGCAAGGGAGTTTGCCCATGGTGCCGGTGCCCATCACTGTGGTGGCCGGGCTTGTCCACCCACCCGCACCCCATGCACACCCCGGATGGGCACCAGGCACCCCCTCTGCACCCACCGGGTGGAAAACTCCTCTCAGCTCTGGCTCACCCTGGAACCGTCCGCTCACTTCTTCTCCTCGTCTCTTGGTGTCTTTTGATTACAAGTCTGCTTTGAAGAGACACTAATTGTAGCCTGCACACAATGCTTGTAATTATGCCTATTACATTTTGATTCATTTCCATATGTCAACACTACTACAAGGGGGATGTGTGTGGGGGGGAGAGCACAGTTTTATAATCGGTTATTGTCTGCAGAAAAACCCTGCCCAGAGCATGAGTGAAGTGTTCTTTGTGGAAATTGAAAATAAGATTATAAATAAAAGTCTTCCTCTGACATCCAGAAAATGGACACTTTAAAATAAATTGCCACTGTTGATCAAGAAGATTGCTAGCTACCTTTTACATTAATGAGGCAAATACTCTTCAAGTCCCTAATAGCAATATGTTTGAGTATGTCATTTCAATAGCTTCTTTCTTAATAAAGCTTGACCCTAATATTCCCTTTGCTGTCAAAGGCATTGTCCTGCCAGACATACCCGTGAGTTTTAGCTGCTAATCAAAAGAAAGATGGGGCCGGGAGCAACTGTTATGCAAAGAGCTGCAGAAACCCGCACGATGAGGCTCTCCCCCTTGGACCTTGCTGGGATGCAGTTGCTGCTGCAGTATTATGGCAATGTCATGGGGAAGGGTCTGCTTTTGCAGTGGCTGATGCTTGGGATGGCCTGAATACACCAAGATGGGCACAGGCCCAACAGCCCCTTCGCTGCTGTGAGCACAGGATGCTCCTGAGCACAGACCTGCCCTGGATGCTGCTGTGGGAATCAGAGACCGTCCCACCTCCTGTCTGCCCTGGTGCTTCAGTCTCCTCCTCTGCAGTGCCCATTGGCTCTTCCCCATGCAGGTAGCTCTGTCAACTAATTACAACACTTGGAAAAGTATGAGCAGAGCTGCTTCTTTAGCAATCAATCAATACAAGTTAAAAGGGCATCTTGTTTGTTTCTGTAACAATGCTCTTTAGAAAATTGGGTCCTTTTACATTTCCTGGCTGATAAACCATCCGTCATATGTTGCATCAGTCACATCATGTTATGTTTCAAAGCATAATGTAACATGATGTGACTGCTGCAACCAGGCAGGAGGTTACAAAGGAGGCATTCTGCAAGATGTTATAGCCACTTTACCTATTTAAATCACAGAATCCCAGCTTGGTTTGGGTTGAAGGGACTTTAAAGCTCCTCCAGCTCCAACCCCTGCCACGGGCAGGGAACCCTTCCACTGGAGCAGCTTGCTCCAAGCCCCTGTG
>JBCJKH010073850.1:28967-43639 GCA_039877255.1 Loriculus beryllinus | reverse complement strand
GTGTGAAAGCAGCTTTATAGAAAAGGATTTGGATGTCCTGGTGGACACCAAGCTGAACATGAGCCAGCAAAGTGCCCTTGCAGCAGAGGACAACAGCTTCCTGGGCTGTGTTAAGAACATTGCTAGCAGGTCAACAGAAGGTGATCCTTCCCCTCTATTACATGCTGTTGAGGTCACAGCTGGGTGCTGGGTTCAGTGTTGTCCCCAGTACAAGAGAGACATGAAGCAAATTAGCGCTGTGAAGATGATTAAGGGACTTGAGCACCTGTCATACAAGGAAAGGCTAATATAGCTGAGCTATTCAGCCTGGAAATGAAAAGCCTGAGGAGGATGTTATCAATATGCATAAATACCTAACGATGTTGCGGGAAGCCAGATGCTTCCCCAGGAAGAGGACTAGGGTGATGGGAAACTGCATTTGAGCATAATAAGAAGAAATATTTACTTTTGGGGTTTTTTTCACTGTGAGGATGATTGAACATTGGAATCAGACGCCCAGAGAGCTTGTGGAATCTCCAACCCTGAAAATACTCCAAATCCAGTTGGGCACAATTCTAAGAAACCAGCTCTATATGATCTGAGCAGGGAGATTATACGAAATGATTTCCAGAAGTTCCTTCCAACCTCATCCTTTCTATGACTCTGAGAAAGGATTTAAACAGAACTATTAAAGGCCTTTTACAGAAGGAAACAGTAAGAACTGGTGACTGTATTTTCTAGGTTATTCAAATATAGGGTGTGGATTCAATCTCCTGTTAATTAATTCATAGGCTCAGCAGCTGAATAAAACATAAATTTCTATATATGTTTATGGCAAGTTAAAATTGCCAAGATTCTTCAATAAGCAGTTTTTAAATACATGTAACATAAACAGAAGTAAGTAACATGAGATATAAAAATAGATTTGGCAGCTTTACATCAATCCATAACTAAAAATGTCTGCCTAGAAAAGATTACATCACCTTTGTAGATACAGTGATTCTTCAAAAAGGTAAAGCTTCCAGCATAAATTATTTGTAGTGTGAATGTCTTGAATCACTTCAAGCCTAACAAGAAGTACCTTTGGGAAACTCTGCTGCACTCAATGGGATTGATATGTATTATCTGAAGCTTGGGTTTTCTTTTATGGCTGTATACAGCCCTACTTTTCTGACAATGCCGTCTCAGAACAAACGAGCTTTTCCTCTTTATTGACAGAGCAGTCTTTCCATTTGCCACTCTGACAGCATTTCAGACTGTATGTTTCAAAGCCATATTCAAGTAGATTACAATCCTACTCCTGCACATTAATATTCAAATGAAGTTACCAGACCCATACCCCTGTGGCTGATTTCTAGCATTAATTATTTCACCAGTAAGAAAAAATATGATGTTCAGTGGTGGTTCACCAGGACAGAGAAACTTCTCCTGCCAAAGCTGATCTAGGAAACTGGTTTGGGGCTGGCAAACTAGCTGCAAATCATATCACTAGCTATGGACTATCAGGTCACTGCCATACTAACCTCATGTTAAACATTGAGATCAGATATTCAGAAAGGCATTAGATCTGGTCCAAGTCTCTACCTGCCCTTTTATACATTTCTGAGGGGCAGAAGTGCAGTCAGTTAGGCCAGCAGTCCAGCTGCTTGTGAAGGACATTCGGGGCTGAATGCCCTTAAGCTAACTTAAGATGCTTGAACTTTCTGAATCAGGAACAGCATCCCTCTAAAGAAGAGAGCAGAGGACTTCCAAGGGCAATTCAAAAAAGCCAATGAGATCTCTCTTTGATAGTGGCTCTTAATATTGACTATACAAGGAGAGTAAAGCAAATATGCTTCTAGTTTACACATTTTGGGCAGGAGTTCTAAAGCTGGAAAAGATGAATGTGAGCCTTGAAACTATACATGTTATATTTAGTTGACAACAGCAGAATGCTGCAAGGAGCATATAAGACAAATATTACTAAAACAATGTAACTGTTTTAATACTTGAACAGTATCTTAGCACACAATTTGTTCCAAGCAAAACCACAATAGTGGTACATTGAAGAGACCTTGGTATCCTGTACCACATTATTTGCAGTCTGTGAAACAGACAGGAATACTTGAAAACTTGCTCTTTTGACATTATTCAAAAAACAGATGAACAATCAGGATACTGCTTTTCACACAGCATCCCCCTGGTGCACTGTGGTAATATCCGCTCAAATACAGAAGAATGAAAACAATCACATTTCTCACCTCTCAAATGGACAAGATAACACAGAATTCAGATCAGTCTGTGGTTTTCATTAAACTGGACATGTTTACAAGTCAGATGAAAGCAATACTTGCTCAAATGACCTCCTTTCCTCTGTTTGGAAGATTTATTGAAGGCAATATAGAACCGCACCAACAGTCAATCATAGGTGGCAGACTGCCCTTTTATTAGGCATAGTGAAGCCAATTAATCTAAGCGAGCTTTCTCTCTTTCCCTCCTGGAGGCATGCACAGTTAGAATGCCTTTAAAAATACCGCAACAATAAATAAAGATGCTAAAATCATTCATTTGAACTTTGAGGAATTATTTACAGGAACTTTAGATGCTAAACATTAACATTCTGCATACTCCGCTGGGCAATACAATTCAACTAGATCCAAGACTTAAAAAATAAAGCTCTAAAAGAAGGCTTTATGGTATTGCCACCCTAAGGGATAGGAGGAAGAGAAAGGAATGCTTGCAAAAGGAGGCAAAAGCAATAGGAACAATGAAACCCGCCTTAAAACTGAATAAAGAAGGCTGAGTTAATCAGAAGTCTTCAAATAAGGTTGAAGGGAAGGTGGCCTACTGAGCCAGTCACAAATTTACAGCATAGAATTAATCAATTATTGGAATTTATTTCTAGGTGTTATATTATCAGTGATTTATAGGAGCTACCAAAGGCCATTTGAGGTGAAAAGCAAGTCTATAATAATCTTATTAATTATGAAACATCAAAACCCAAGATGTCTTAATTCATGTTCTCATTTTTGCAGTCCATGTGCTTCTAATTAAAACCGCTGCAATATATTCTCTTGGGAGGCATATAAGAAAAGTGAGTAACTTTTTAGTAGCAGCTTCCTGTTTCAGGGCACACATTTAAATAATCCTTTATTCTTGGATTACCTCAAACATCCTCCTCGGATTACCTTCATCGTAAATTCAGTTATCATCTTACCAGTTTCACAGCTGAGCCCGGTGAAGCCTTGTGGACAGGCACACACATTGGAAGCAATACAGGCTCCTCCATTCCTACACCCGTCCTTGCAAAATGCTGCAAAATACAAAATCACAATGTATGGGTAACAGAACTACACTCAGCAACCACACAGGTTGCCATGGGCTGCTGGCAGGCTGACATGAAATGCAGTCTGTGCGGTAATATGTGCAGAGACGGCCTTCTCCTTAAGGATAGAGGTCATTAAGAGATGGTTTATGCCCCCACCTCACTGACCAGATGGGCTGACAAGCTGCAGAAAGAGATTAGAGTAAATCATCTGAAGACAACAGCTTACATATGTGCTCCTTCGCATGCACAGGGGAGCAGTGAAAGGCAGCATCTTCTCTAGGAACAGACACTTCCTAGGGCAGTGCTGGTCTTCTCTGCTGACCAAATAAAGATCTGGGCATAATAAGCATAACTGAACACTGAATCGTCTGGGTACCTTATCCCTTGCTTAAGCAATTACATTGAAACAATAAAAATAGTAATTTTGTCTCAAGGGATTCTGAAGAACTTTAAAACTTTTGCTATTTACAGTTTTAAGTCAATCCCCGAATTTTTCTTTGGCACGATGCAATCTGAGAAGCTGTGCTTACATATTCTGGTGCAGCATTCTCCAGATACAGTTGTGAATATGCGTAAGCTTTAAAGAGTCCCTTCAGCAGGCAGAGAAATGTAACCATTCTGATAGAAAACACAGCTGCTGTTAAGTGCTCTGATTGCATCTGCAATACAGAATCAGAAATTCTCTGGTTACAAGAAACTAAAGGTGAAACTAGGCAGATGGAAGTCATCACTAACATGAAGAGTTGCTCCAGGGCACTGGTCTAGCCCTGCACTTGTAAACCAGCCACCGAAGATGCCAGGCTTCAGGTTGAAGCTGCTCTGTGTAACAGCACCACAGATGAGGTCTTAAGGCTCATCTGAGAGAGAATATGAGTGTTATCGATTTGAGCATTCCACCTCTCAGTTTCCAGGCACCAGCCCTGTGGCGTGAGATCCCTAGCACTGAGTGAGACATCTAAGCTTCCCGGTGAGGGATGACACAGTATACAGGAGCACAGCTGGCAGCACCATGCATGAAAAGCTGCCAAAGGCATGGGGACAAGAGGCACATCCAAGTCCCTCTGAAGGACACTGGCATCCAAGCAAGGGCTGCAGAGAAGTACATTTCTCAGATTACAATAAATGGGCTCAGCTTTCTCCTTTGTACCATCTTTTCTGTACTGAAAAAGGAGGGAGGGATGCACTTTTCTCTCACAGCAGAGCCAGGTGCCCTCTGAAATGTCACACCTGCATTCAGAGTGCTTATTCAGGGAACAGAAGAGCTGAATGCACTGCTTTTAAGGTTACACACCTTCTCTTTGACCCAAAGTCTCTATTACCTTTTTGTAAGCTGACACATCTCCAGCAGAAGGATTGAGGAATACTCCCAAGCACAGGACAGGAGTAAAGTGCACTGGCAGAGCTCTCTTCTGAGAGGAGTAGCTCTGGGTTTCAGCCTCCTCAGGCTAAAACTTTTTTACCTTTCCCAAGAGGAGGGAGCCCAGCATAAAAGGGCACATTTGCAGGCATCAGTCCCTCTACCCACGGGTTTGACTGGAAGCAGACCAGGTTTTGTTTTACAAAGTGCTCATTTATGTTAGGAATATTTAGAAAAATCATACTGTGACTCAGGTGAGAGAATTTCAGTACTAAGATCTTAATCAGGCGTAGCAATTAAAGAAATTGTGTGTTGCTTAGCTTTGATAATACACAGCAGCAAAAGGTATTTATGGGATATTACCCATGTTAAATCCATCCCCTTAGATTTTGACATCTAACAGATCAATAGGATTGAGGCACAATTTCAAGGAACACTGGGTATGTTATTGCTGCAGCTGGACCACTTCTTGCATCTGAGCCCACTGCCCTGCAGCTACACTACTTTTATTTTCAAGCATCCTTTAAATCCTATGCTCAGAGCCTGAAGATTTCCAAGGATTTGGGCCCAAGTACTAAGTATCACCTCCTCTGATATGAAATGCAATGGAAATAAATGCAGTGCTGTATCTCTGGGTAAGCATCTTTCTAAAACTAGAAGTATAACTTCAAACATTTACCAGAACGAGAACATTAGAAAGCAAGGCACCACCTCATGTGCAGCAAAGGTTTTGTGCATGTATGTCTACTGCTTTTCCCATTTGCAATAAAAAGGCATTGCACATCAAACAAATTTCAATTCATCCAAGAAAAATAGCAAGTGATTGACAACACACAACGTAGATATGACAGTGTAGATCTGACAGTGTTTTCGCAGCTGTAACTTTGTTGGTAACATTGGGCTTTCTTGAATAGTGCAGCATGTATAGAAACTGTTAAATTGACACAGAAATTAAACATAATTACTTCAAATTTTAGAGCATAATATCTATGTATGCATCATCCTCAAATTACTGTGAACACTGCCAAATGCAAAGTCATTTCATATCTGTCTGTGAAGATCTTCTTATAGGGGCAGGACATAAATGCCTAGCCTAGCAATTTGTCTGTCTTCTTCAAGGCACATGCCCAGATTTGTATCAACTATGACAAAGCACCTCATGCAGTACAAAGACTGCCAAGCCCTGGGGTTTTCAGCAGCTTACCTTTGCAGATGGTACCATTTCCCTTGTAACCTGGTTTGCAGACACAGTTGTGCCCACCAACAGTGTTGAAGCAGAGAGCATTTTCGTCACAGTTGTGCTGGTTCGTTGCACACTCGTCATGCTCTAGAAACAAAAGAAGAATGGGATGGTCCTGAATTTTTAAAACACAACAAAATAAAAGCTTTGTATAGGCTTCCATATTAAAAAGAGATAAACACAGTAGCAGTTATTGACAACAGGGCTATGTGAGCATGGGATAGCCACAGTATGTATTTTTAGCACATACTAGCATGTGATAACTGTGCTGCAGCATAATTCCACTTTCATTAACAGGGAGCCACCGTCATTACACTTTCTATGTGGGCTACAGTGTTCTTGTAAACATTTGCTGAAGAGCCAGCTAGCATACTGAAAATCCATATGCTGGTTCTACTATATAATTTATTCATGCAGGTTTATCTTATGCAGGATTCATGGGGTTTCCTTCAGGAAGCTGACTAACGGTGCAAGACACGCTCCAAACTGCAAAAGATACAGTTAGCAGAAGGCAGGACTTCAAAACATAGCCCTTGTTTTCCATCCCTTCGGTGCATATGCAGCACTTTATTTAGATGAACCCCTCCCAGAAAACCAAATGTCTGCCTGCTGTTCAAGGGACTTTTGGTATGGAATGTCCCAGCACCAGGGTGTGATGGATGAGACTCCTCACTCAGGTGACTAGACTTAGACACACTGGGAAATACCCCTTTTGGGTAAACGGAAAGTCTGGACAATATGGTTTCGTGTTAATTTGCAATTCGCTGCTCAATCTGAAGGAAACAAACAAAAAAGTGTGTTTAGATTACTAAACATTTTAATGTTTCCGTTTGTGACATTTAAGAAATGGAAAATGCGATTTCAATATAAGATGCCCTAAAGTATCATTTCAAAATGCTACATGAAATGCTCTGCTGTTTTCAATATGCAGTATCTTAGTCTGTAGTCATCAAAATGAAATGTTTCCATTTTCTGGAAATATTCCTTGCATTTTCTTTAGATCAAGAGTATTCATCATTCAGAGCCCTGAAATTTTAATTTCAGGAAAAGCAACTGTTTCTGGAACATAAAGGCACCTAATTTCAATCAGCACACATGGACTAACCTGCATGTGAGGTTTTCATAGTAATCATTTTCTCAAGATTTAGCAAATTATATTATTGCAGCTTATGCCAGCTCTGGCTATCTGACACAAATCTGGAGCTGAATCATCTTTCTTCCCCCATTTTGGGTATGTCACGCTGTTCTGAATCTTCCCCTTCATAAATAAAGAGAAGTCTGCACATACCCCACAGACTTGTCAGAAAAATTAATTTCTTAACATTTTCAAATCACTATGGAAATATTCAACTTGCTCTTTCAATACTGGCCATAAACTGTAAGAGTGTAAAACTGACAGAATGGCACATCTCTAACCCATCAATAGATATAAATTGTCCTCTGGTAAT
Source organism: Loriculus beryllinus (assembly GCA_039877255.1). Lineage (NCBI taxonomy): Eukaryota > Metazoa > Chordata > Aves > Psittaciformes > Psittacidae > Loriculus > Loriculus beryllinus. Next base: position 36,308 of record JBCJKH010073850.1, on the reverse strand, counting down.
GGCAAGAACCTACTGTTTAAAAGGGGAGGGAAATTCACCACAGTGTAGGTAATCAGTTTTAAACACTACCTAGATTTAGATGTTTAGGGTTTTTTTGTGGGTTTGTTCTTGGTGGTGTTGTTGAGTATTTATTTGGTTGGGTTTTTTTTATAATACTAACCTAATATCCCCCTTCTAATCAAGTATTTATGTGTCTCTGACATCATCAGCAATGCCCCCCTCAATCCTCAGCCTGGAGGCACCAACACTTACTAAGCTGAGTACCTTACTGGATGCAGCAGAGCACAGGCTTCAGACCTCTGCCCTGAGGCATGAGATTTAATTACTTTGCTCTCAGCATGAATAACTAAAATTGTTATTGTTAATGATCCAGCACTTTTAAAAGCCAATTACAATATTTGACTCCAACCTCCTAATACAGTGAATTCTCTTGTGGTGGCTGAAACAGTATTTATGCTAAATCACTCCACAGAATAAAAGAAAAATAAAGTGATGACCATGTAAAATAGGCAAAAAAAAGTATTATTTGTACAGTAATAACATCCTGCCTTGCTCAGTTTGTGTTAATCTTATGATCTTATTTAAATATGTTATGCTACGTAAGTATTAAATACATACTACTTTCTCATTTATAAAGTTTCTGCAGTAACATAGAGCAGGAAAATAACTATGGAAATGTGTGAAACATCAGGCACTCAGCAAGCAAAAACAATCTTGCAAAGCCATTATCTTTGTATGTTAGAAGGAAAGGTCTATACAACAATACATCACACTGATAAACTCAGCTCAAATTACTGAATTTGACAAACTAAGTGTATTTAGTTTCCTCAATGAGGAAGTGTAGCCATCCACCCCATGCCTTAGAAACTCAAAAGCATCCCTGGCACATATGGCAGCTCTTTACTATAGATTAGAGTATATTAGAGGAAAGCAGGCGATCAGAGACTGTCACACTAAGAGGAACACCTCTATGCACATGCCTCTTGCAGCTCTGAAAGCCTATCAAGGCATCCACAGGTAGGGCAAGAGCTCTGGTCTCAATGCCAAGAAAACTTGCTACTGGTATTCTAGTCCAAGATATTAACCATATTTATAATACCTTGCATTACCGGGCCTTGAAGACCACTTGCACAGATGTATGTCCTTCATATAAAAAGATGAATGTCACACCTGAATGTGCCTTCCTAACTGTTACCCTCCTGTATAAGAAAAACTACTGAATCTTTAAGATGGATTTTTCTTAAAGTGTACAGTATCAACAAAATTAATTTTCCATCAGCTAAGTAATGGGTCTTGAATCAAAGATAATATGCTCGGTTTCCTATTCTACGTAAGAACCTTCAGTATCTTATCCTCCTGTTCATGGAAGAGGCTTGCTAACAATTCAGGAGGCTCGAGCACATAATCCAAACTGTATCAAAACAGATAGCACTTCTGCTTCTGTGGTTATCTGCTCAAACTTCAGGTCTATTTTTATTTAAATCAAAGAGTAGCAACTCATTAAAAATTCATAGATCTGATAAATGATTCTTGAAGTTTACATGTCATTTTTTTGAAGGAAAACGCCTTAGAGCAAGAGGAAATTTTGTGATTCAATGAAGGAAGCAGAGATTTCAAAATTATAGGAATGGAAAAAATCAGCAAAAAAAAGAATCAGGATGTTTTACAATACATATGGATTTGTCACTATATTATCTGAGCTTAGCTTCAATAACACACTTAAAACCATCTAAACATAATACCTCTTCTTTCCCACAGAGGCACCTAACAGAGCAGTTACCCTACACTGTGGGACTGTATCTTTTATGGACTAATTACAAATGGTTAAGCTACACTTGAAAAAGTCCTGTACACAAAGCATTTTACTATATTCACTCTTCCAGCATTCGGCACACTATCCACACCAATTTAAGGAGACCATCAGAAGTAACTTCTTCCAGAATACTAACAAGTTCAATTAGTAACAAGTTGAACTGTCTAGTTTTATCAAGGATAGAAATCCTTATTTATAATAAGAAGGGTGGTGCTTCTTTGGTAGTTCTTCCATTAATTCATGCTTATCACTTTGGTTGTTTTTTTAATCAAGCTCTTGCTAAGTCACATTAAATAAGGAACACACTGCAGAGACTGAGTTCAGCAATCTTATATGTCAAAATAGGAACTGTAGAAGCAGATAGGACCGTGCATTACAAAGAAGCGAAAAAGCTGTTTATAGAAGAATCTCTTAAAGAGAACCATTAAATATGATTCAAGTTCAAAAACCAGTACATAAACATTATTTGCTTTATTCAGAAGTGTCAGTATTGGCCAAATGTATTTCTGATACTGCAAGAAGAACACTGAGGTCATTTTTTTCAAGCATCTTTAGAAATGATGTGAAACACATTTAACAAAAGTTCTATATTATTTCACTAGACACCATAATGAAGACGCAGGTACAATAGTATTACAGAGGCAAAGAAATAAAAATTACTTTTGCAGAGAGATTTTAGTGATTAACAAACCTGAATTTGCCTAAACATTTCTATAAAGACCAAATGCACTAGTTTCAATGATTACTTCTAAAGCCTTATTATCTAATATATCTAAATTCCATTTTACACTGTTCAGGTCTCTATGGTCAGCAGTGTTAAAAATTAATAAAATCTCCATTTTGGGAATCAACCAAAGTTTTAAATATGGTATGTATATTGACTAAGCTATCTCTAGAATGAGGTCTTTCTTGGTAGAAAAAATTTATCAACTCCAAAATTTGCTCCATGGTAATAACAACAGTGAGTACGAATATTAAATAGCTGTTATGACATAAATGACTCAGAGATGGACAAAAAATTATGTGGCAATGTAATTATTTCACCTATGCACATTTGGGTGTGCAGCAAATCAACTGTTATAAATACACAAATACCTATGTATATGCACATACAGTAAGGGTGATGTACTTTATTTTTCTTCAGTTTGATTTGAAATCATACTCCAGAATATTCTATATGGTTTGCTTGACAAAAATGTTGTTACTTCAGAAGGATATCTAGGGTGAACTACTGCATTCTAGGGAGAAAGAATGCTGGCATAAACTGATAGGAACCCACTAGATCCTGTGATATATGTCAATGCAATGACAGCTGCAGATCTGTCTTACCAAGTTCATTATCTGTGTAGAGGCTCTTCCAGAACTCAGTAAAATTTAACATGCTGTCCACAAGGTGTGTTACCTACCTTCTCCTTGTTACCTTAGCACTATGCCACATCCACATCAGCCCCTAACCTTTCTGCTGTGTTTTTCATGATTTAAAATAAACAACAAAAGTCCATATATTTCCTACTTGCATATTGCAAGCCTTCCCAACATTTACCTTGAGAAAATTCTGCAAATATCAAAGAAAAAAACAAACAATGAACACAATTCAATCCAACAGCAAAAAGGAACGATGACTGAGTTGCGTCACTTAATTATGGGTAAAGAACATTATGTTGGCAGTTTTTCTGAACCATCCATTACGACCATTGGAAAAGAACCGACACACTTAAGGCTCAGAAATGCATAAAAGTTCCCCAAAATGAAAATAAAATACACCCCACCAATTGTAATCTTGTAACACAATACAATGGATACTAATTTCTGAGTGAATCATGATTAAATTAAAATAATTTAAATAAAGAGAATATATTAGCTATTTTCTCCTCTTGAGGCCTTTGGAGTCTTGAGCTTCAATTCCTTTCGGCCTCCTATTTCCTTGCCATTGATTAGGTATAGATCTGTAGCACCATGGTGCCAATCTGACCATTCCACATGGCATTGACAACAGATAAGAGTTACCTGAATTATCAGTAGCTGACACACATAAATGCCCACTTGCAGTTTATCTTAATTAAAGCTCATACCATTTATGTACAAGACAAAAATTAGTGGTAATTATATGGGTAGTTTGGAAGACTTATTCCATTAAGATCATTTGGGAAATGACAGATGGTTAATTTCTTTAAGACTTCATATTAACTAGTTTAAACTCTAATTGGCAGGGTTACTTGAAGTCTCAGTATATGCACACCAGTTTCAAAGACAGTTTCAATTGACAGCAAATGCTGTCAATTTATTGAATTATGCTATTTGCTGGAGTGCATCCAAAGAGGGGCAACAAGCTGGTGAATGGTGTAGAGCACAAGTCTTATGAGGAGCGACTGAAGGAACTGGGGTTGTTTAGCCTGGTGAAAAGGAAGCTCGGGAGTACTTTATCACTCTCTACTACTACCTAATAGGAGGTTACAGCAAGCTGGGTATCAGTCTCTTCTCCCAAGTAACAAGCAATAGGACAAGAGGAAATGGCCTCAAGCTGCACTAGAGCATGTTTATATTGGATATTAGGTATAATTTCTTCACTGAAATGGCTGTCAAGCATTGAAACAGGCTGCCCAAGAAAGTGGTGGAGTCACCATTCCTGAAGGTATTTAAATGGATGCATTGATGTGTCACTTAGGGACATGGTTTAGTGGTGGACTTGGCAGTGTTAGGTTAGAAGTTGAACTCAATGGTCTTAAAGGTCATTTCCAACCTAGAAAATTCTATGATTCTATGTTTTCCATATATTTATGCTAAACTTTTTGATTAACAATCCCAATTCAGGTATGCCCCAATTCATTCGTCTATAGATATTCCTTAATTCAAATGCAAAACGGAACCCATGCTTTAATTACTCTTAGAGTTACCATCACACAGTTTACCCTTAGTTAACGCTGAAGTCATTAATTAATGACGACTAGCAGTTGTCCTCTGTTCAAAGACAGGGATATAAAAGGCCAGATCTCCCTACAACAGTCCATTCACCACTCATCCTGTTGATTTCCACCTTCATCCACTCCCATCTATCCATGCTGATCTTGGGCCTCATTTTTTAATTCTTTCTTCAGTGCAGCCTTAAATAATAATTTCTGTAGATCTACGTCCACAATTTTCCTACTTTTTTCTCATAATTATGTTGATAATGAAAATAGTTCTGGCATGTGCATGCTCTATTTTCAGGGTCTGTTTAGAGACTATTCTGTTTGCTGAAATGCTGTTACTGTCCGTAATTACTAGTTCATTGTTTTCTTCAAGGAAAACAGCTGCCATCATCTCATCCAGATGTCTAATCCCTTTTATCTATTAGCTTATTTGCTTATTCTATACATGGTGTTAATATGAAAAAAAAAAGGAAAAACAAGTAAACATTACAGAAGCCTTAGGAAGAAAATCCTTTTTGAGATACAGCCAAAATCCAGTGTTCCCTTTCATATACATTATGAGAAAGCTCTAGGACAGTACCTTAGTTGTACTACCAGGAAGATATAACAGGGGGACCTGGTTTCAGCTGCAATACAGTTAATTTTCTTCCTAATATCTGGTACAGTGGTGTGTTTTGGCTTTAGTCTGAGAACATTGCTGGTAACACCAATGTTTTAGTTGCTTCTGAGTAGCATTTACCCTGATCAAGGGCTTTAGTTTCTCATGCTCTGCCAGTGAGAAGGGGCACAAGAAGCTGGGAGGGAGCAGCAACTGGACACCTGACCCAAACTAGCCAAAGGGGTATTCCATACCACAGCACGTCATACCCAGTATACAGACTGGGGGGAGTTGGTCAGGGGGAGCCGATCGCTGCTTGAGGACAAGCTGAGCATCAGTCAGTGGGTGGTGAGCAATTGTATTGTGCATCACTTGTGTAATTTTTCTTAGGTGACAGGGTTTACTCCTTCCTCTCTCCCTATTTCATTTTACTATTATTATATATCATTATTATGACTATATTTTAGTTTAATCTCAATTATTAAACTGTTCTTATCTCAACCCACAGGTTTTTACAATTTTTTTCAATTCTCCTCCCCGTCCCACTGGGGAGTGGAAGACAGTGAGCGGCTGCATGACATTTAGTTGCCAGCTAGGCTTAAACCACAGCACAGGGAATATATATTACTAGCAATTATTGATATAGGATTAAGAGCAGCTGAAAAAAACACTTGATCAAGAGAAGGAACAAGCAGTGATTCTGTGCTTGCATCTGTCTGTGAAGGTAGGAGGGCTTTGAAGAAAGCCCCGAGAGAATGCAAGAGAGCCCACAAGAAAAATCCTGGGACAAGAAATCCCTAGAAAAATACTGCATATCTATATGTAAATATAACTTAGAAAAACATGAGACATTCTAATCATAACAAACACTAGTTTTCTGAAAACTTATTCTAAGAAGATTTTCAATTTTAGATTTTATTTTACAACAGATTGTCATCTAAACTATTTCACTCACCAAAGCATCACACAAGAGGCACATACCTTTTTCCCCTACCCTTTGAATTTAAGACTTTTTTCTTTGCACAAAGTCTCTTTTCATTATTTTTTTGTTATTCGTGTTTTGAGGTTTCCTTATTGACTGAAGAAATACGTAACTCTAGGTGTAAGTCCCTTCGAATTGTTCACTAGAAATTCCGCATTGTGTAGCTCTAATGGATTTTATGGCTCTAAGCAGGGTATGCTGTCCCCTAGGGCTCAACTTGAAGAGTGTAACATATGACTTGAATATCGACCAGTCCACTGTTCCTTTGGTACCTGCACACCAAAAAGTCCGTGCCAAAATCTCCTGGAACTCAGGGAAGACAAAAACGTTCTCGGTCTCAGCCACAACAGACAGGCTGATGGGCAAAGTACATATTTCAAGGTAGGACTACCAACACTACCTTCCTCCACAGCCACTCAGCAAATCCTTTCTTAAACCCACCTAAGTGTCATCATCTTCAAAATGTATCTTGTAATTGTGATTTGAGATTTCATTGAACAAGACATATTTTTGCAAAACAGTCACACTCCTCTCGTGGGGGCTTCTATTGTAGTATTAATCAGTGTTACTTCATGTAACATCCTGTGAATTTTTACACTTTTCAACCAGTTAGGCAGAAAAAGTATAATGAAGAATATGTAATATGACAGCTAAAGCTAAAAAGCTTTAATTTATCTCCACTTCCCTTCATGTCTGCCATTTCCTATATTCCTTCTTGAACAGAAAAGTTTAAGGGAAAGATTTTCTAAAGCGCTTAGCATAGGCCTAAGTGTTTCCCCTAAAGGAAAATCTGTAACCCCCACTGATTTTAATGGCAGGACTGTAATGCAAATGCAAAATTGTTTTGAAAATCCCACCTTAAGAGATTTCTCTCTAGACATAAGGTCTGTGACCTTGTCGCCCATTTCTTTCTTGCCTTAATTCAACCTGATCTCTTAATATCTTGTCTCTTTTACCACTGACATTTCCTATATTCCTTCTTGAACAGAAAAGTTTAAGGGAAAGATTTTCTAAAGCGCTTAGCATAGGCCTAAGTGTT
>JBCJKH010073850.1:0-28867 GCA_039877255.1 Loriculus beryllinus | reverse complement strand
GAATGGGTTGCCCAAGGAAGTTGTGAGTGCTCCATCCCTGGCAGTGTTCAAGGCCAGGTTGGACGAAGCCTTGGGAGCCATGGTTTAGTGTGAGGTGTCCCTGCTTATGGTAGGGGGGTTGGAACTGGATGATCTTAAGGTCCTTTCCAACCCTCACTATTCTATGATTCTATGATCGTATGCTTTTGTGAAGGCTCTGAAGCACAGCTGTTGCTGTTACAGGCAGGGGTGCTTGGAGCAGAGCTCACTGCTCCTGAGAAGTGAACCCTCATCTCACTGCTTGGGTTGTGCTTCCATGGGGCAGCTCCCCAGGGTGGGGGCTGGCAGGACTTGCTGGTCTGGGTGATGCTTTGTGAACATCACCAGGTCCATCCTGCAGGGCCAGCTCCACCGCGGATGGTGGGCAGTGAGGTGAGCACCCACCAGACACGAGGAGCGGGCAGCAGTGAGCCCTGTCATGGCACATGAGTGCGCCTGCTGCCAGGAACCCCAGCATCCAGCTGGATTTGGGCCGGGCTCAGGGATGTGAAGACTGCCATCACCATGGGCTATGACCACACGGTGCCAGCATGCAGGGCTCAGCCCTTCGCTGTCCAGGATTTGGTTACCTCCAGCCGCGTTGCTCCCCAAACCCAGGCTGACCGCACAGCAGCAGGCTGTGGGCAGGCTTCCACTCGCCTTTGGAGCTCTATTTCCAGACCATCCATCTGCAGGCCACAACCTTAGGGCCACCACCAGCTACTGCGGTTTGGGGCTAACAGTTTAAACCACAGACGGTCCCTACCATCACCTCAGAGCCCACCGAGCTGAACAGGGCGGGCTGACATGATGTTTCCTGCAAACCATTAGGGTTTCTGATGACATGTTCACCCCACTGAGGTTCAGGTTTACAACAGCTATAGCCAATATTGTCTGGGAGAGGTGAGCAAGGGGAAAGAGCACACCAAGGCATCGGGCTTTGCCTTCAGCAGCCAGGTCTGGATGCCACCTCCATCCTTCCTGCCTTCTCCTCCTCCCAGCTCCCCAAAGGCAAGGACAGGCACAGGCTCATTGCAGCAGCAGATGACTTCTTCCACGGAAACGGACGCCTGCTTCAGCTGATGTGTTTGAGCTCAATCCCACCTACTCTGATTGTCACTGTTGTTATTTCCATAGCTTTTTGCCTCCAGACTTCCGGCATGTTCCTGCTCCAGCAACACATTACTTCAGCCCTGCCCACTCCTGGGGCTCAGAGGCTTCAAAAGGCAGCAAAGAGACCGGTCCTGCCTGGTGAGAAGTGCTCCTTCCCTTGGATGCTCTGGGACATTGTCCGCAGCGCGTCGTACATGGGGAGGAGCTGCTCAAGAGACCATGGCTACGACTGTGCCCATGGCGGGAGGCACAGCCAGCCCAGGCACCACTCAGGCTGGGGCAGGATGATGCTCCTGCTAGCACCAAACCAGAGGGTGGCTTTGCTCCTGCTCTGCCAAGGGAGAAAACTGCTTGAATTCAAGCACATGACGGTCTGAGCAAGAGCCAGCGCTCAAAGCTCTTCTGGATTGCTGCAAGCTAAGGGGTTCACAAACAACTCCAGCAGTTACCCACTCAGGGAGACTTCAGTATGCATCACCAGCTGCCTCCCTGGGATGTGCACAGGGCATCTCTGGTCCAGCTGACAGCAGCAGCTTGTACACAGGACAAAAGACCATGAGGCTGATGCCTCCTCAGGGTTCTTTGCTGAGCTGTAAAGTAACAGTGCCTTTGGATGCGGTTGAGCCCCTTTCTTGTCCCTTCTCCAGGAGAGAAAATCTCAGCCAAGTCCTCACAACACTGTGAAGAATTATTGTTTTGCTTTGCTGAGAAGAATACCCGGGGCCTTCTCAAACCTCTGCGCTTCCATCCCCCAGCAGAGAGCTTTTGTTGTCCTACTCGTCAGCCTACCCACACTCACCACGGCACCCAGAAAGATCCAACCTGAGGCTCAGGAAAGTCTGACTCCTGTTCTTCCTGCCTTGTGACAGACGCTGGCACAAGCTGCATCACCCCCCGTGTGCGAGGCCAGGACCTTCCCCTCCTCTTTCACACAGTGGTGAGCCCAGGCCGTGCAGAAGGTCCTCCTGAGGAGCAGCCAGCATCCAGCCAGCCAAAGGAGAAGTTGGCCTAGCGACCAGACAAGAAACCAGGGCTAGGAAGGGTCCTGGCCCCAACCCAGCCCTGATTCAGGACAAAACAGGGAAATGAAACCAGCCGAGATAGGAAGAGGCACTTTGCTATGATTAGGCAGTGGTTTGTCCTTCACCTCCCAGCTCAGCACCTATATACGATACAGGGTCATACAGCAGCAGTTCAGGACGCTCTTCTGTGGAGAAGGATGTGCCAGTGTGTGATCTTATTTCTTGTGGGTACTCTCCCATACCTGCCAGGCTGGACCCACAGACTGCTTGTATGAGGGTGCAGCAAGAAGAAGGTTCCTGTTGCAAGCATTAGACAGGGATGAGGAAGAACAAGTGACTGTCCTAAAAATTGACCCAAACTCCAGCCATGCCTGGGAGGAGGGCGGTGAGGAAGGGAGCTGCTGCTGCTCCACTTTCAAGGCCATTGGTCTATTCTACCTCCCAGAAAATAGAAGCAGAGATGAGATCACTCCAGCCTTTCCTCTTCTGGACTTGCCTCCACTTCTGCTCAGTCTCCTGCTTCAGGAGATGCCCTAGTTAGGGACCCCCATCACCCGCAAAGACACATTTTAGTACCTTTTCCCTGAATTTCAGCCTACCCCAGGATTTTCCACACAGCAGCTGGTGAGTGGGATTGCTGGCAGGCCTTTTTGTCTCCAATGGCATCAAGGCTGAGCAGGGCTGTCTTCTATCTCCTACTGGGTTTAACACCTCATTTCCTCTGCTGCGTGGCCCAGAAATACAGGGAAAGGAGGCCATGCACTCTTTAGGCTCAACAGCAAACTGTACAGCAGCACAGAAGCACAGAGAGCTTGTTGCGCTACAGGTTGAGGAACTGGTTTGGAAGCTCAGGCTTGCTGGTGACCGCTTCCTCTTTGTGCATCCACTCATTTCTGAATGGACACAAACTGTTCATCAGAGTGCCAGAGCGGTGGAGCTCCTCTCCAGCTGGGAAAGGGGCTTTGCCCTGTTCATACCTCAGTCCTTCACCCTTGCTCCAGAAGCCAGAGTGGGTGTCAGGCACCCTTCAGAGAAGAGACTGAGGCTTTGTTCTCCTTTCAGCTTGGTACAAGCATGAATGTCAGGTACTGCAGCTTAGGTAGTCACCATCAGGACTGGGGGTGCCTCCTCTTCTGTACTGCACGCATACAGCCAATAGAGCCTGGCTCTGTAGCACATAAGGCATCCAAAAAGTCCTCTAGCACAGAGAATTCAATGTGGCCAATATTGCTCAAGAGGTCCCTGCCGTGGTGGAGACACCCCCAGCCAGTTGCTTGTCCACATGGTAATTAATTAAAGGGCAAGCTACAGCAACAAGCATGACACTGCATGCTCCGTTTGCTGTGATCTTCAGAGCTGGCTCCAGCACCAGACTAATTTCATTTGAAGGGACCAACAGTATTGTTCCCATGACATCATGGTTTAGTGTGAGGTGTCCCTGCTTATGGCAGGGGGGTTGGAACTGGATGATCTTAAGGTCCTTTCCAACCCTAACTATTGATTCTATGGTTCTATGATATTGCTGTGGACAAAAAGAAGTGGAAGCTCCTGGATTTACCCCCCTGGCAGTCTGCAAGGTGCTGGGGCTGGGCAGAGCATGGCTTCAGGTATCCCAGCTCCACAAAAAGAGTTCAATAGACTTGGATACCAAATCTTTGTTTCACACACCAAAGGCACACACAAATTTCAGCAGATGCTGGTTAAAAGGTTTGAGCTGTTAGAAAAGCAATACCTGTAAAACAGATGAACCAGCACCCTTCCTTACTTCTCTTCCTATACTCTGTGGGAAGCCACTTCTGAATTGAATCAGGGTCTCCCACCTCTCAGGCCGTGCGGCTTCTGCAGGTTAAAGATGCATAGAAGTGATTCTCTGCAGTGCTCTGGCTGGAGCAGGCCAGTGTAACTTGCACTTGTCTAAGGCAAAAAGCTCCCATTTTCTGACCCCAGCAAACACTACTTGTTCCGATCAGCTGCAAAGGTTGGGCACTGCTGGCAGGAGAAAAGAGCCCCAGCCACGTCCCACACAACCCTTAGGGGACAGTGCGACCAGACCTGTCAGAGGTCAGAATTTGTCCTCCAGCCTCTGCAATGCCCACCCTCAGGGTTACTCCATCACCAGTGGCTTTAGCAGCACAAACCCATTTCCTTGCAACCAGCCGATACCGCAGAAGAGCTGACTGCCACCAGGCTCCGCGCACCCCCAGCCAGGACACTTGCACATGCCATAAGGAAAGAGGACAGAGCCCGTTACAGCGTGCCATTAGCACAGCCACAGATTTCAGTGCAATATCACGCTGATCCAGAGCTTTCTTCCAGGTTTTCAGCCTTCCATTCGGCAGCATTTCTATCTTTGGTTCAGTCCAAATTTAGGACTTGTTTTCATCCCCTGCCTTCCCTGAACTCAGCTGCTACATCAATGAAACTCAGCTTTGCAGAGATATGTGGAATGCTACTGCTTCCAAGGCAGAAAACTGGGAAAAGGCATCATCCAAGTGACAAAACAAGGCAAGGATGAAACATTCTTTATTCGCACATGTTGTTGCAGGACAGAAGGGAAGGGTAAGATAGAGATAACAGCAAGTTAATGAGAGATGCTGGATGCTGGTTAAACAAACAGCATGTCTCCCCATAAACCTTGGCTCTCATCCCCCTGCCTTATTTTTATCCATGAGGATGCTTCTGTCACTGCCTTTACTTCTACTGCTTTGCAAAGGTTCCACGTTTCCCTGATGCTTCAGCAGAATACCCAGATGTAAAATAGTCAGGAAAAAACCAATGATGTCTTGTATCATGCCAGGTTGGACAGAGCTTTGGGTGACATGGTCTAGTGGAAGGTGTGCCTCGGCAGAGGGGCTGGAACTAGATGATCTTTAAGGTCCTTTCCAGCCCTAACTATTCTATGATTCTATGCAACACTCACCCTGGCAGACCCAGCTAATGTCAGCAATAGAAAGAAAATTGAAGAGTGGTTGGTAGAATTTCAAGTTACCCAAGATGTAAGGCGCAAACTAAAGCTCGGCTCCCCTTTGTGCACAGAATTCATCCCTGTTCCATCAGGATTTACCTCGAGCACAGCTTTGACCTGAAAAGTGACCTTTTAAGGGGAGCTGTGTCTTGATCGGCAGATCTGGACCCTGCTGTGTGAACTGTCATGGTTTTTAGGCTGTTTCCCAGAGAAACAAGCCTTAATGTAGCCATGCACTGTGCGTGAGTACCTGTGCTCGTGTACGCTCAATCTGTTAGCTAGCTTCAACCGGGGTCAGAGCATGGATCAGAGATAAGCATCCCTAAATGAAGTCCCCCTGAAGCCAGAGCTTAGAGGATGAACTGGCCTTTCCATGCAGCCTCTGTGAGCTGCAGCTTTACCCCAAGAGCATTTGCACTAATGAGATGGGAAATGGTACAGTGAATCCCTGACACCAATCCACTTGAACCAGGGGCAACTTGAGGGGGTGCTCACTGACTTCCTCTTCTGCCACCAGTAAGCTCCCACCATCCCTCCCTTTACATCTTGGAATACTCCTTTTAATGCCTCTCCTTAGCAGAGCTAGAGGGCCACTGGGGAGATAAATGGATGTTGTTCTCTACAGCACACAATCTGGACAAGCTTTTGCTCCTGCTTATGGAGGCCTTATGGTGAGAGCAGGCTGCTCTTGGAAGAGCCACAGTAACAGGACAGTCCTGCTGCTGTTCATTAGCACGTAAGAGTCCACACAGCATCCCACTGGGGCATTTTGTCATCATGCATACTGCCCACCACAGTGCAGGCCCTGCTGCATTACAGAATACACTTAACCAAAAATGCATTGTGGTGATGTCCCTGATTCCATAACAAGACATCTGGAAAGTACCTAGGAACCGAAATCATCCAGAGATGAGTTTCCTTCCTTCTCAACCTAGTGACTGCTCTAAGTTCAACCATTCATTACAGTCTTGGGCTCACTTGAGCTACTGTCCTCCAGGCCTGAAGAATCTCTTCAATGGAATACTGAACCAATCCTTTTGCATCTGCCATGCAGTGTACCACAAACCAGCACTGATATGCTCCAGGGGTCATGGAGCACGTGTACTCTTTCCCCACCTATAAGAGCACTCACAGACCCAGTCTGCAGAGATTCACAGAGCTCTGACACCAAAGACCTCAAAAAGGGACTGTCCCTTGAATCAAGACTTGAGCTCAAAGAAGCATTTGGCCAGAAGAGTTCAGCCAAGGCTCGTGTCTGGAGATAAGGAGAAAGCAACAAGCTTTAGATGCCAGGGATAAAGAGATTCATAAAGGGGTCAGTCAGATAAAACCACTAAAATATATACAACAACATTTGCTCTAGTGGCTGCTCCCAGATTGGCGATGAGGAATGGAACTTCCCAACAGCAACATTCTGCTTTTGCTGCTCCCACCACACAGCCACACAGGAAGCAATGAGCCCTGCACTTGCCCTGGCTCCCACTGCAATCAGTGCTTCAGAGCATCGCCTTGGAAGGAGCATGGAAGGGCCTGGCAGCAGCTTATGGCAACAGGACTGCAGGAAGGAGGGGACAAGCTGCAGGGCTCCTTTGTAGAAAGAAAACAAAGCCTGAGACAGACCAAAATAAACGGCTCCTCCATTGCCACTTGCCAAATCCAAACATCCTAGCGATAAATGTTGGTACCAGTTCCTATTATGCCCCAATGGCAAAGCTTTGATTACAGTAAAAGTGAAAGCTGCAGGAAAAATATGTGATTTGAAAAAAAAAACCCAATCCCTGAGCAAATAAGGAAGTTTCACTTCTTGCCTACTCAAAGCACAAGCACCAAGATTTGTCTGAAGATTAAAACAGACTGCAGGGATGGAAAATGCCAGCCAAAAAGCTTTAGAGAGCTTAATACAGAGAAATATAAATGGCAAGTGATCCTAGATTATTTTAGAACAGGCTGGCTGCGATATCTTGATTGGACTGACTACCAAAGGATGAACAGCAATATAGCTTCAGTAATTAAATTTCCAAACAGGAACACAAAGATTCTTATTCTTTAAAAAGCTGGAAATTAATTTAAATATTATTACTTTTGCCCTCCTCAGCAGAAAAGCCTGCTGTGAAACATGGTTCATTTCTAGGATGGAACAAGGCTTGACAATGAAGTGGAAAAGGGTTTTGCAGCCCTACAGGTTTTCCACGGCGAGCTAAAGACCATTTACCTACACCTCTGAAACAAAATCATACCGGAAAGTTAAAGATAGCTTTAGGGTATTATTCAAAATGAAAAATATGCAGGTTTCATCAGTATCTTGCTGTGTGTTCCCCCCTCTAATGCTCTGAACAAGTCAGAATTGTCCAAGGAGATGGTAACACCTATAACCGATGTGAAAGTGCCGTTCTGCATGCAGCAAGTGATCTTTGGAAGCTGTTTTCTGAAAACACTCCAGACCAGCACCAACCAGAGCCGTATTTCTGCGTTTGAGAGACATCCTGTGGCCACCGCAGACACTGCAACGTCCCTCCGTTGCCTTGCAGCCAGCTCGGTGCCATCCATCCCTCCATCCATCCATCCATCTGACCCTGCCTGGCAGCCTCTGCCTTCTCAACGCGTACCCCGCACCACCGGCCCCTGCTCCTTTGGCACAGGACAATTAAAACATATGACTCCAAGCTCCCATCAGGTTGGTGTTGTTTTCTCTACCGAAGCGGAAACACGTGTGAAAGCACTTAATTTCATGTGTTTTGGCTGGGTAAGCTGGGGGTTGGAAATAGCTCTGTGCTTAGAAAGACTGCTGTTTGTACTTGATTACACTGCTCATGCTGAGCTTAAGTCTTGGGTAAGAAACACCTCCAAGCAAACAGGACTTTACCTTGATGTAGGCAAGTGACTGAAAACTCCGTGACTGTTAGCACCAGTAACATTTTACTTCTATGTACTGGCATTTACTACTACGGTTTTGCATGCCCATGTGTTTTACCAGAACTGTTCTCATGGCGAGATATTTAATTATCTCTTTTTACTCACCTAACCCATTCAATGCAATCAGCAACTACAAGGAAACATGAACTGTATGAATATTTTGGGTTTATGCCCTGGATTTCATGAGGGTATTATTAAATGGTAACATAAGGGTATTAATGGATGAGAACTGCAACATTTCAATGCCTTGAAATTCAATGCTGCAGTTCCCACGGCAACTATAACCATGGCCACTCTGCATGGATTTTGCGTCCCAATCTCCGAACACACAGTTCCAAGTGCTCAATGCACATGAGCAAAACCCAGGCAAAAGCTTTTCTTTTTCTGTAATATCTTACCTGCTAAGCCACAACCACTGCAAGGTGCTAATGGCACTTGTAGGTGAAGATAAACTCCCAGCAACTGGCAATTAAAGCCATGAACATGGCTTCCGTGCACAGGTGATTACTTGTGGGATTCGCAGTGTTGGTACTGACACTACTTCTGTTTTCAGTTATTCCTGGAACAGGAGCCCATTGTTTGCACCAAAGATTAAAACATTTTTACAAGGCTAAAAGAGACCAAACTGAAAGACCAATCACATGAGGAAGTACAATGACTGCCCTGAAATGTCTTATTGCTATTACAAAATGGAATTTTCATAGGGGAAAAAAATCATAGAGCAGCACAGGCATGGGCAGAGCACTGACTGCCAAATGAACTCTGGCAGCACCTGGAGTTCTCAAGCCACAGCAGGATACTGAATACACACAGAATAAAATGCAAAATTCAGGAATATTTACTACATTTAACAACTAAAATTACCCTTTAAACTAGCATAATCAATATCAGTGTTTATGGGGAAAGAGAGGGGAAGTCTGCTGCCTTCACAGACTACAGATCACAAGAACTAACTTGAAAAATACAAGATTTTGCTTTTTTCACCTGGGTTCGAATCTGAACTGTGCACTATGAATAACCACTAGCTCGCTGCAAATTTAAAATGCAAATTTAGGCTCCAGTTTAAAGCACATGTTAAGTACATGCTTAAGTGCTTCACTGAAATATAACCATAAAACATTAATACAAAAAGTCAAGCAGATAATGCAGGATATTATCGACATAAATTCTTGATGAAAAACTGAATATCAGTAGGAAACAATGTATGAAGAAATTTCTTCATTTTTGTTTGCAAAATCAAATCCAGCTCACCGCAGTAATGGTTGAAGTGTGGGGACCATCCCAGAGCAGCTTCACACACTACAGAAAGCTAGCTGACCATCAGAGTTCATCAAATGTGTGTTTCCATGTTAAAGGAGCAGCAGCTAGAGACACAACTGGCATAAAGCCATCAAAAGCAATACAACCAGAGCCAAGTGGGAACACGCTGGAAGAGAGCTGCAAGATTTAACTATACTGCCTATGGCTGTAGCGTAGCAAGTTGGATGTTACAACAGAGACGAGTAGTCAATCTGATTCCCACTTCTGGGTTTCAATACTGTGCGTGTCCAGAACACAAAGAGTACCACCACATGGGCAGCAATACCTCAGAATGGCATCAACTCACATGTGGTAACTTGCATCAAAATATGGTTGCTGAGAGTCCTTTTGTGTTTTGTATTAATCTGACCTAATCTAACATGGAGAACTTGGTCTGAAAGAAGAATCACTAGTTAGCATTTAGCACGTCCTTTTAAGACTGCCTCATTCTGCAGAGGAATGGTGAATAACAGAAAAGTGTTCTCAGCTACAAGCAATACTCATAAGCCAAAAGGACAAACATACCATTTTAGTAGTTTAGCAGAAGCAGAAGAATGGAAGTCTTTACCCAAATTTTAATGCACAAATCAACTACATTTTTAAAATTTGATTCAGACTTAAATAATAAATAGGTGGGCAAAATATAATGCAAGACTTACTCAGTAAAAGTGAATTTTTAATAATCTCATGAGATCTACTTAGAAAACAGGACTAATAATGTTCACAACCGTAAATCCAAACCCTTCACACACTTTTTTTTCTTAACACAGCAGTGAACTGTAAACCTGCATTTACTGGTTATCGCTTCAGTTATTTTAAATATTTAACTCAAGTGTTTCCTCCTTGGCCATTTCAATTTTTAGCACCAAAATTAGCCCAAAAAGAGGTACTGGTACAGCTCGATGTTGTAAATGAATTGTTTACATATAATACTTTATATATTATACACACATACTGTACATTCACACATCCACACAAACAGGAGGCATATTTAAATGAATATATTCTGTGTTTCAATTTGTTGTCAAAGACTTAGGAGCAATGGAAATAAAGCAGAAGGGGTAATATTTTACATAGTAGGCAACTTTAATGCTGTAGTGCACTTATAAAAAAGTTCAACTCTCCCTCCCAGCTCAGCAGCTTTTTTTTTTTAATATCGCTATTCAGAAGGATGCAGAAGTTATTGCCTAAATGTTATTCTATACATTTCCATCGGAATTCTCAAAAACACTTGAAACTGCTAACTAACTTCCAACTTCACTATTTTTCTTGTTACAGCTTTAACTCATTGGCAATTTTGGAAGCAATGTTTTTGAAAGCTATGGATGTTCCCGATATCCGCTTAAAGCGAACTCCATTCAGGGACAGTCTTGGCAGTTTACACACCTCCATCTCCCACTGTACAAGGTTTTCCGCATGCCCATCTCCATGGACACAGAAAAGCAAGAAACGCTCTCTTTGTTCATAGTCACAATTATTGGCGTCCAGGACCTTTCTTATTTCCCTCATAATTTCATTAGGATCCATGGAGCTGGTGGTTTTCATGCTCCAGGTAAAACGCAGAGACCGAGGCTTGGCTTCCTTGTTCTCATCCTTCTGATCCACAGCTACATTGCGGCTGAAAGACAGGGATTTTAGAGTTAGCAGGGCCAGCCACCTTCTCCACATTTCATGTCACTGAAGCACACTAACACTCAACGCACACTATCAGTATTAGAGCAGCATCTAGAGGCTCCGGCTGTGAGCAGTGCCCTGCTTTCCTAGCTGCTGTACAAACACACAGTCAAGGTAAAGCATTAGCTGTTGGGGCTGAAACAAAGGTACGCTACGATGTGACACAACTGGAATTCACTGGAGTCAAGAGCATGAAGGAAATGACCTTGTGGAAGTAAAACTACATGCATCACCTACAACTCGATTTTAACGCAGGTTCTGCTCAAACTCCTATTCTCAGGCCGTGCGGGCAGCTGGAACACCAGCTCTGTGTTAGAAGTTTCTGGAACATTCAAATAATGCCGACTTGTGGCAAAAAGGTGCTCAGCCCAAGTTGTGGGAGTGCCAGCACATGGGAGGTGCCTGATCATAAGCAATGGGAATAAGCCTGTGCAGAAAGATCCTGGGTATTCCTCTGCACCTCCTCCTGTGCAACAGGGAACAGACCAAGCACAGGGAAGGCGCATGGAGTCCCACAGTAGCCAGCTGCAAGCAGGAGGAAGCACAGCAGGACCAGGGTCCACGCAGCTAAAGAGTAAGGAACTACATTTGGACACCCAAGGGGAAAAGAAAGAATTAAATATATTGACTATTATGCTTAAATATTTTCTGAAGATCTCTGACTGATCCCAAACCATACAGTTCAGGTCTCATGCTGAGCTTCAAAGTTACAATATTAAGACAAGCTGCTCTTTAAAACAGTTGACCATGAATTTCTGGTTACACAATGCTTTTCTTCTACCACCATTAAGCAGGCAATTATGAAAAAGTTAAATAAGAAGTGACAGCGACGTCAGAACTAAATAAATATATTTCTCAAATATAGCCTATTTCCTAGTTTAACCTTCTATTAAAAAGGTTTCCACTAACTGCAAGAGTCCCAGGATTATGTTGTCAAATCCAGCTACATGATTTGCCAGATGTTATGAAACTCAGCAAGCAAATTAGGGAGTACTTTGTTTTAACTTTAAGGTTTAAATTTAATAAGGCTGTAAGGGGGCTGGGGAAGCACCGACTTCTATTCAATGCTCATTTTATTTCTGAAAGCTTTTTCTACTTGAAAACAGTTGGCAGAACCTGCATGAGTTTGATCATTTCTTGTATTTTTTGATATACAGATTTTGGAAGTAGAATGGAACATAAAGAATACTGTCTGTGATTTTGGAGGTGAGAAATATCTTATCACCCTTCAGTGGTTATCCCACACATCTGCAGCCTCACTAGAGGCCACTTACCCGCACAGCTACAAGACAACAGCAAATTACAATGACTAAAATGCAAAAAAAATCCAAACCACACAAGGGAAAAGGCAACAGGAAGATGAAAGTTTAGGACAAAGTCAGTGCTTTAACAGTTGTTGTGCAGACAGAAATGCTTCTTTGTTTAGTTTCAAAGCCTTACACGAAACGAAAGCTGCTGCCTGAAGCTGCTACGCCACATAACCAAAAGGAGAAAGGTTCAAACTCATCTAAGTAACATTTTAAACAAAAAATTTACCCTCACCTTGAGCCCTCAAATCTCCCGTTCCTCTCATATTCAGTCGGGAGCCTCATTGAAAAGAATGCAGAAGCAAAAGGAAGTGGGAAAAAGAAGACAAATCTTACACTACAATATACAATATCTGAGCAGTTGCTAAAAGATACTGCAATCATACTAAAGGTGTGTTAAAATACAAAGCAACGAAGATGTAAAGAACTTTGTCAGTTAAACCAAATTCAGAATCTAACGTACTGTCAAAACAAATGGAAGTCTATAAACTATAGTTTAAAAAAAAGTACCTAGTTTTTACAGTGTACTTATATAAATATTTTAGAACTCACATGAATAAAGCTGAACTTCTAAAAGCAGAAAACATGAAACTAAAGTTACACAGCATTTTGAAGTTACTGTATTATTTAGTAAGTACCTCCCCAAACGAGAAGTAACTACGCTATTTAGAGACAAATCTGGTCACCCTGTGTGTCTGCACATGCATCAGGTCTAAAGTACTAGTATTTAAACAATACCAAATACCTTGACACAAAAGGGTAATATGCATACACATTTTAACAAAAGTTTAGAGGTAAAGCCAAGATTTGTCAAGCTGTTATAACTCCATCCTATCTATTCCCATGCTGATGCATCTTCCAGTCTTCCACATCTAAGACTAAGCTTAAACCTTCTGTCTTCTTGCATTGCTTAAAGCTACACTGCTGATCACTACCATTTTTAAAAACCCAGGATCAAGCAGAATTATGGGCAAAATCATCTTCCTCTACCTTCCCATTATTGCAGTACCACAGTGTGACATCTTGGCACCAATTCTGCTCAGAGGGAAGCTGCCTTTATAAAGCTCTTATCAAGACTACTCTATGCTAGTCCATGGCTTCACTTAATAATGTAAATTATTATAGCAGTTTGGCTGACAGGTGTCTAGGGAGAGCAGTGTAAGAGTTGATTTTTTTTTGATGCACAGTGGTATTTATACCAGTTTGTGTGGGGTGTTAAAAAGTTTAACTTCCTCCTTTCCTTCCTTTTGAGGGTTGCACTGAAGGAACAGGCTTGTAAATGGAATTTGTGCAGTCCCTGTCACAAGGAAAGAGACACTGTGCTAGCCTTCTGAAGAGCACAGTGGCAGCACTTGCTGTTTAGGCTGTGAAGCCTGCTCCTCGTTCAAATGTACGCTGCTATTGCAATGGAAATCTAATTAAGAAAGCATTAAGTCACTCACCTATGAGGTGCTTGGCACAACAGCATTTGATCAGAACCCTGCTCTATGAGGTACTGCTCAGCACATGGCACAAAAAGGTCTTTGCTAGGAAACTATGAACAGCTGTCACAACCTAAAAGGATAAGGAAGGTAACAAGAAGAAAACAACAGGCAAGTCCTCAACTAATTCTAGTGCTTCAAAGTGGGTTTTTAATGGTAGCTATTTTCATGAGATCTTGTGCTATGGATCTGTGGTAGATACATGAGAAGGTAGAGAAGGATTTTTAAGGTCTGCATATACAGTCTATACATTCATCCTTTATGACAACTCTGTAGGACCAAGAAGAGGGATAGGTGGGATGGGAGAGACAATCACATGTGCCAGCTGAACAAATCCACACCTTTCAGATGATCTGGGAAAGGCTCATTCGCTGGCAAAGCAAGCAACAAGTCTATAGACACTGCTCAACTGAAAAACAGAGTACTTGAACTTTAAAGAGCCTCCTGTATTCCAACAGGGTAGAAAACATCAGCTTTGTTAATTGCTGCAAGCTTCTATAGATTCTTGGGGTTGGTTTGTTTTGTTTTTTTGTATTTTTGTTGAAAACCAATAACCAATCTCCCCAGCAACTAACAGTCATATTGTTACTGGAATCTGTCCAGAAAAGTCCAGGAGGAAAAATCCTTAATGATGTTCTTAGACACTTTTCAGGCTGAAATTAAGCCAAATTATTCAATTTCTAAACCACTGTACTCCAAAACAAAGCAAGCAGTTATTTTCAAAATACCTGCCACTTTCAAATAACAAACATGGGAGCTTCTCAGAAAATCCTTACTTTCCTCCACGCACCAGTGTTCCGTTCATTTTGCACAGTGAACTGCATGTGGTGACTTGCACCCTCAAATACAAGCCGTCATGCCAAGCTTATGAGAGTTGTGCCTGTCTCTCTAGATGTTCCTTTTCTTCATGACAGACATGGTTATGTCCAGCTCTACTATAAACACCAGCCCAGCACTGGTATTCGGGAACAGTTACTTACTGTACTTCCCAGCATTGTTTTGGTGGGTCTGCAAATGAGAGGCAGGCCTGAGCCCCCCCGCTGCTGATACAATCTTCCCTTCTGCAGAAATGGCAAGTTGCTCGTTCAAGCTCTGAATTTTCTGCTTTTGCTTGTATTTTTATACAAATTACTTTCATTACTTTCCTACCAGACACTCATTGGTCTTCAGAATGGAACAAATACAGATGGAAGTTACATCTCATTTATCATGCCTATACACTATCTCCTTTACGGTTTTTGAAAGGTTTTGAAAAATAAGAAAGTTTCCATGCATTTGTCCTGGGTTATGTTGTGTTTTCTGTTCTTTACATCTTTGTAATACTCTGTATTAAAAGTCCAAATAAATGCAAAGAAAACTGTCTAAAAAGATATGGAAGACCAGCAAAAAGTGCAAGACAGTAAAATAAGATCAATTTATGGAACTGGAGAAAAGATGCTGCAAGAAAATCCAGAACATTAAGTGATTTTTGCTGTCAGGAAAAAAAGGTAGACTTCCACAATATGCAGATTGGCAAGGCCAGTACATGGTACATGAGATATATATATTTTTATACCTCTATGTACCAAGTACAATATTAGAACTCACTAATTTAAAAATCAGTGACAGATACCTACTTTTTGGTTGGCTCCCTAGAATGATATTGCAGTACACTATATATACATATACATATACATATATGTGCTACTGGGTTACAGTAGCTTTTTCACTGTCAAAGACCTAGTGAGCTTAGGTAAAATTCATAATATATAAAGCAAGAGGAAACTGCCAAGACCCCCAGCACTTCAATTTCATTTTGTATAGATACAGATCAGGTTGGGACACCACGCACACTTAAAACATTTACATGCTTGAATTTTAAATTTAAGAATTTAGAAATCATAGCCTGGTCCTGTGTAGGTGGTGTAAGACTTTGCAATCTCTTATTCAAAAGACACATTCATGGAAGCTGTAGCAGATATTTCCACAATAATCAGATTCCTGGCCTCAAGTCAAAGGAAAATTTTTTAAAAATGCATTTAAAATTACCTTTTTTAAGTCTAAAATTTGAACAGTAACCTTCTAGTTTAAAACTGTATGCATATTAGCATTTTCCATCTTCAGAGCGGCAGTGTAACAAACTAATATGCACCCAGCTGTGGAGGTTGCACACATCACAGTCCTTTGGTTTAAAAGCAACATGACTAAGAGAAACAGAAGCTGCCTCTTACCAGTGATATGCACTCCACAGCCCATATAATGCACAATGGATTAAAACTAATGCTGCTGCTCAGTTTAATCTGTACGTTGTGCTGGATGGGTTCTTTTCTTAACTAAGAGTTGGTGTATGTTCCTTTTCTGAAGGCAGCTATCACAACCCCAGCCAACCCAACCAATACCAGTTCTAAATACAGTCACGTTTGGAAGAGTTCTAATTATTATTACCATGGCATAGAATTTACTCACTTAATTGGGTAGGATACCTTTAGAATCAGACTGTACACAATAAACCCAAATTAAGACAGTAATTTATATCTCAGGCCCCTCCCTAATCTAAGTATTTACTTGAAATGGTCTGATGAGCTTCAAATTACATTCACATCCATAACCTTGCATTCAGAAAGTTAAAACAGATGTTTTTGGTTTTTTTTACCCCATCTTCCTATTTTTTATCAGTGGTTGAAAATTTAAAGTTCCATCCTCTAGGAATCTCCGAGATATGATACAACTAACCAAAGTATTACAAAATCCTACTGGAAAATGTACCTGTGGATCAAAATTGTATAACCACCTTTCATGAGTTGCAATGGATTAATAAGATAAATAGCAACCTGATTAATTCCCAAACTGTAAAACTAAATTCAATCATTTGGGCTTGAAATGTGAACCAGACTTCTGAACTCTGACATTTTGTAATACACTTGCATAGATGTTATACTTCTTCATAACCAAAGTGCTCTCTTTGCACAGCCATTGCGTCTTCATTCACAACCATGCTGCTTTCTATTTTATCAACTGCAGACAACACTTAAACTGATTCTTTTTCATAAAATACCATAAAACAAAGAGAATGTAATGTAAATTCAGCATCACTTACCTTTATTTGCTTGTAACCTTATGTTTTGTTTATACTTTCATCATTGTTATCAAACACCTCATTCTTCAAACATAAGCATGCTAAGTGTATTAGTACAGAGAACAGAATTACTTTGGTACTACCAACTCTATCAAAGAAAGAAGAATTCACAAGGCATGCTTAGCATCTTGTTATACAGGTGCCACAGATTCTTAAGTATCATCAGGAGTTAATGGATTTATTCTATGCTTTCCTCTCAAGAAAGAATTTAGTTCTCAGCAGGAAGTTTAGTTTTCAGAAAACCAAGGCTAGAAAGCCAAATCTGTTGTTAATTGCAGGAGCCACTTTTTTTAAAATATAAATAAATCCTACCTTTTGATAAACCTGAATGACATGTTTCTAAAAGAAATTAAGCCAAAATAATAATTAACAAAAAGTTTTGTACCAAATAAACTGAAAAAACCATTCAGAGCGAAACATGCAAAAAAAATCTCATTTAAAACGCACAATGGAAATTACACTTCAATGCATTCTGAGATTAGGCAGATGATTCAGGGCATGAAGAGTCAAACTCTTAGCACTGCTACTTCCAAACTTAATTTTTCTGGGAAATATGCCACCAGTAGTTATTATGAATTAAGATATGTACTGGTGCTAAAACACTTTAAAACTCATAATCTGCTAGGCCACATAAAAATATGTTTGGATTTTCTTAATGTATTTCAAATAGAAAACAAAAATCTGTAATTCTACTATAATTAGATCTTGAGTATCTTCAGAGTTAGGTTTCTTCTTTCCTTCATAACATCAGGTCAGCCATGTTGTGCCAAGGACTGCCTTCAATATTTAGTTAATTCAGTGGCAGAAGCTGTAACAATTGCCTACACCAGAACATAAGTAGTTCATAATGAGAAGGATTCTAATTATCCATAGAGAATGCTAGAATAAATTAACAGATTACAGGTTTTGGTTTTTTTCTTTTATTAAGGAGAAGAAACAAAACCATGTCTTTTGACGGCACCATCCACCTCCTTAGTAGCTTGTACAGCACCTCTTACAACACAGCCCCCAGCTGTAAGAGGTCCTCCAAGCACAAACTTCTGTGTCCTGGTGTTAGCTGGGATGAAGGTAATTTTCTTCCTATAGTTTGTGCAGTGCTGTGTTTTGGCTTTAGTCTGAGAACAATGCTGATACCACACCAGTGTTTTTACTTGTGCTAAGTAGGCTTACCCTGATCAAGAACTTTTCTGTCTCTCAGGACACCTGACCAGAACTAGCCAAAGGAATATTCCATAGCACAGCACATTGTGCCCAGTATATAAACTAGGGAGAGTTACCCAGAAGGCCCAGATTGCTGGTCGGACTGGGCTGGGTATTGGTCAGCAGGTGGTGAGCATTGTGCATCACTTGTTTTCTGAGCTTTATTTTTTTGTTGTTTCCTGTTATTATTATTATTGCTGGTATTCTTTCTATTATCACTATATTGTACTTTATTTTGTTATTGGACTGCTCTTATCTCAACCCTTTGGGTTTACATTCTTTCAACTGGGGTGAGGAAGGGGTGAGCGAGCAGCTGTGTGGTGCCGAATTACCGGCTGGGCTTAAACCATGACAATCTGTAACAGTGCTATTGTGTTACAACTGCATGCTATTTAATCAATTACAGATGGAACTATTGTCAAAAGAAGTGGGGAAAAGCTTTGCGAAAACCACACTGCACTGTGAAAGTTGAAACTCAGAGGTAATGATAGAAGTTTGAATGCTGCCTAAAGAACCAAGTGAAAAGCTTGCATATTGACATTTTGAGCATCCACACTTGGCACGTCAGATGGAAAATTAAGTAAGGATATTACAAACAATAAGTACAGAAAGAAATACGTGCCAAAAGGATGTGTCTGATTAAGACTTCACTTGACAAAAAGCAGATGAATTAAATCATAAAAAAAAATCCAAATTAATCTGTTATCTCTCTCAACTGAAAAAGAATTGGGGGAGGAAAGGGGGAATTTCATACAGCACAGTGTTTCGCAAGGAAATGTTAGCTGGCAGAGAGCTCAGCAGGGTAAAACCTTTACCCAAAGGCTAAGCTGTCATGGTTTAGTTTTTCACAGAAACAACTACGTTTTTACAGAAATTCATTCACTGAATTGAAATCAGCCAGTTATGAAAAACTGAAGTCTGGCTTGTCATTATTTTGTAGGAACAGGAGACTCCGAAGAGGAATGCTGAGAGGGAAGCATGTATAGGCACAGAACAGACAGGAAGGAAATGGCTTGGTGCTGATGTGATATAAGACTTAACACAAAAGCACCCAGGCCAAGATCAGAATGATATACTCCAAAAAAATTTCACATGATGAGGAGAGTACAAAAGCATGGAGATTATCTTAAGGCAAAGATAAACAAACCCTCACTTCTGCAAACACTAGTTGTGGATATCAGAGTGGTCTGAAGTATGCGGTATGTGAACCAACAGGTTTTAAATACAGAAGGAAAATAGTTGGTCTTCCATTTCAGAGTTTGCAGGAACTAATTTAAATCATACATGGGTTTGAAATGAGAAGTCCAATTAGAAAAAAAAAGCCTGTTAGTGAAGGACAAAACCTGCTTAAGCTAGGCTTTGGCTAGACCAACACACCTTCACTCCAAAAACCAGAATCTGCACATGAACTAAAGGTCAAAATAGGAGTAAGTTTTTCAGAGGTTTGCCCGGACTTCTGCCTAGACTGAAACCACAGGCCTGTATTATCTACAGTGACCTATGCTAGTGCTACTGCCAAAAGAAACTTTTGTCTCCTGTCCCTACCCTTTCACCTGTGATATTTCATTCATGTGTTGCGAGCAAGATTATTCTGGAAATGCCAATAGCTAAGTGACTGGAAAACACAACCTGAGCTTCTAACATTACAATAAATATCAAGACTGGTATCCTAGTTTATGCTGCCTACTGACAGACCACGCAGAGTGAGCCACTTTTGAACTGAGCCAAAATGTTTCAGCTCTGCAGCATCTGTATCTCAGACATGAGGATGAAGAGCACAGAAGGAACAGCACAGACCAAACAGCCCCACTTTTTATCCTGTTTAATTCAACTGCTAAAAACATGGCTTCTGTGGCCAAAAAGAGCTACAAAAAATAATAAGCTAGTGCATTTTAAGTTGCAGAAACTGTTAAGCCATTAATCAGAGAATACAGACAAAACCACCTAAGCAATGAGCCATTTGGTACTTCTAGCACCCAATAAAAGGAAAGGTTGCGTTACCATTTTACGAGACTAACCTTCTTGTGAGTTTTGAAGTTAGTTTGCTAAATAGATTAGTGGATCCCCTGGTTCGAGTCTGTGAGAGTGGTGTTGCTTCATGGGACAGACTGGGGGAGGCCGGCGGTCCGTTGTAGGTAGCTGTACGTCGCTCTCTGAGCTGGCCGTGGAAAGTGCTCCGACTAGCTGTTCCTCTGGGGAAACGAATACGGTCAGGTGTGGTTGCGCTGCTAATGCTGTGAGTTGAAGCAACAGGAGTTCTTTGATCGGGAATAGTGCTAGAGCAGAAAACAAAACAATGCTAGAAATTCTTCACAAGAAGCACTACGGTTCTGCAGGAAACACAAAACACTATGTTCTACAGTAAAGCATAAGCAGACACTTTGATATAGGCCAGGGTTGGAAATATCAACATTATTACAGCACTGTATGGAATCAAAACTTGTAAGAAGTTAGGATTAAAAGGCTGCCGAAACAGAAACCTACAAAGTCAGAAAAAAAGCAACGAGAGTATCTTGGAAAAGATCAGATATACTAGCATACAGTTTGTTTCACTGAGAAGACTCATAAAAGAATAGACAAGCCAAGTTTCCTCCCAGGAAAGAGAAGCAGTAAGTAACTTTAGTGTCTCTCCCTCCACATTCTATATTTACATCTTTCAGAATCTTGCTCATTTTAAAGTATCCTACACAAAATTCTCTACAAGTGAACTGCTCCAAGTAGCAAAATCCTCCAGGATACACGGTTAAAGTCTCCCACAAACTCTGACAATAGGGAATGTCCAATACTCCTAACACTAGGAAAAAATTAAGGTTCATTATTGCAGGATTATGTCACCGACAGCCTGACACACCACAAAACAAATGTAAACGAGACTAAAAAAATGAGGAAACACACATCTTGTGGGCAATATAAACTAGAACAATCTAGGACTAAAATTCCACAGCACAAAGTTAAGAAGCAGTGGGTATAAGTTAGTTTCACAACGATTTCAGGTTCTTACATAGGCCTGAAGTTATCTGCGCCATTGTCTATTGGAGGCAACATCATCTTCGTGTGCACAGAGGCTGACATGGACATCGACTTCTGATGTCGCAGCCGAACACTGGAGAAGGATGTAGTACAAACTGAAGCAGGGCTAGCTGCGTAAGCGGACATTTCTGTCAGGCTGTGAGGGGGTTTGGGTTCAGGCAGAGGCAGAAAGAAGAGCATGATGGACCAACAACAAACTACTGCATAGAAAAAAAGCAAACTTTTCCTTCTATTACTTATTTATCAAACAACATGAACTCTTGACAGCCCTCTTCTATGCAGAGAGCAGTAACTATCCTACACTCCCCTTAAAAAGCATCCTCACTATAGCACTTGACATCTATGAAGTGATCATACTCTTACCATTAGTTTACAGTGTTACTCTTGATGTACAGAACCCGAGTAACTCAGTGCTGTGTGCCAAAGCACCTCTATAAAGCAGTTATGTAACTTGCATAGGTTTTAACATTAAAAAAATGCATTAATAAACCCACCAACTGCACTTTGCAAGAGAACGATGATAGCTCTATTACCACAGTGAAATGCTTTGTTTTCAGAATGTATCCATGTTAAAAGAAATCAGGGTAAGCTGGGCAAGCTGTCAAATCCCAGTCTACATCTGGTAACCAAGGGACTTCACAGGCACAAATAGAAAACAACAGTATCATGATCTTTAACAAGTCCAGAGACACCCAAACAAAAAGACTACTATTAATCAACCTGTACGTGTAGAAGGCAATGAATAACACATGGTGTTCTCTGAAGAAAGAGGTATTACTGTTTGAAGAGCATCTCATGTATCTTGACCACAAACCTTAAATTCTCTAAATTTGCAGTTCAGGCTTTGAAGGAAGGTATACAGTGCTGTCATAGCAGAATGGTCAGTAAGCTGCCAGCTGTATAATATGAAATACTTTTCTTTCTTTGGGACAAATTCTTTGCAGCCTTCATATTATCTAGTAATGACAAGGATGGGAAAAAACTGAGGCCACAAGTTGTACTGGGCCTTTCAGGTTACAATGCTGAATGCCATTCATCTGAAGTTTGCTTTAAAAGTAAGGCAATGGTAATTCAGAAATATTGTTCCAGGTTAAGAAATCAGGAATTGCCAGTGACAGTTTCATCACACTGCATGTTCACTTCTAAGTTACTTCCTGGTTACATATACTGAAATTCAAGTCCTCTTATCCCTTCTTATCCTTTGGTATGTCAGAATTTGGGCAGGAGAATGCTACTCCAGCTACAAGTGTCAGCTGACCCTCTTCTCAGACTTAGCTCCCAAAGCACTAGCAGAAAACACCTCACAGCTCAGGCATCAGAACTGCTGGCTAGAACGGTTAGCAAAAATTCACTTCTTTCTGTTTTGTTTCTATCTCTCCAGAGTCTTGAAATCTTCAGAGTCATGCACTCATCTCTTTACAATGCTCAATCCAGCAGGATGCCAACTACAAGCACTACTACAACAAAGCCTGCAACACAGCCCAGCTTTTACATTACCCCAAGGTATTAATAAATTGTAAGGAAATGAGCGCTCATCTCAACAGCAATACTCTAAAATCATGTAATCCCCAAATAATTGGTCACTAGCCTCTCCAGCACCTCTAGCTCCTTCCCTCTCAATTTGTTGTGAAAGACACAGGAGAAATAATCTAGTTACAACACATTAGACCCAAGTTTTATTTAGTCACCTGCCTCAAAAAGAGGTGATATCTAAAGGTATCAATAAAGTATCAGGGCACATATCAAAACACCTATATCTCTTTCTCTGCAGCTTTGCTAGAAATCAGCTTCCTTAGATTATTAGCCTGGGAACAGAGAAAAAAGTGAGCAAACATTCACCAATTAGTGCCAAGGCTTATTAAAAATCTGAGGCTGTTGTAAATCATTTGTGTTACAAATGATTTAAAGCAATTGCCTATCATTAGGAAGAGTGTTCCATTAGTCCTCAAGTGCTTTAATTAATGCTCAGGCTTTGGAGGAAAGCCAACAGAGTTGTCTCCTGTAGAATGCCTGTGTCAGCCACACAACGTGTTAAAGTAGGGATGCGAGACAAAATCCCTTTGTTTCTACCGGTCTTGCACGGGGTCTTCAAGACTACTTTCTCCAACAAGTGCATTAGCTGACTATCAGTTCTTCAGTTTCTGTATCTTCAGAAATAATGCCTTCTCAGAATTCAATGTGTAAGATAAAAACAGAACAAGCAACATTTTTATTCTTCCTGTAGAGGAAGCGTTGAGACTTCAAATGTACGCTCCTTGCCTCTGAAGGCAAGTTTCCACTGGGTCAGTCAGTATCTGACTGGCTGTGGAAAATCTAAAATCCAATCTGTTACAAATCATTTATAGTAATTACTCCTGCCTTTAATATTTTCCACTGACAGAGATTTCAAAAGCACAAAAAGCATTTCTGACAAACCCTTGGGTTTATACACAGCTGAGGTTCTACTTCAGATCTTGCTTCATAGAAGAAAAAACATTTTTCTAAAGTCACTTTCTGCTAGTACAATAATATTTCTGCAACTACAATAAAATGGACAGATACTACAGAAACAACTGCAGGCAGGCAGGCTTCATTCTGAAGAACCAGTCCCATCAACAGCCACACTGATTTAGCCTGAATTAAAGGTCTCTGCACTTCATGTGATCAGTCAAGCCTTTGGCTGGTTACAGCAACAAAATACACTCAGATGAATTCCGAATTCTGTCCCAAATCACAGTCATTTTGAAACTGTGCCAGAATGAATGTGCAGTTTAGTGTTGAAACATTTCAGACAATGAGAGGTCTCCAATTCAAAGCAATTACCAATGCATCCTCATTATCTATTTCATTTTAACCTTCTATAAAGAGTAACAAAAGTGGTAATAAAAAATATGTGCAGAAGCTAAAATTATCTTTTCCAGACAGTGAACATATAAATGCTCAGATGTTTCAAATGACCCAAACTGGGCTAGTCTGCAGGATAACAAATGATGTTTGGATATTGTACTGACAAAAAAGGTAGGTTACATAACAATAACCAATTACAAACTAATATAGTTGCCAAGTACTACTCAGTGTTAAATTTTAGCTTAGTGCCCATGTGTGACAAACTGAAAAGACAGCAGCTTGCTGAGAAACTCAAAGCTGGGAAAAAAAATAACTTCAAAAGATAGCTACTTAGGAGCATGAAGTTACTCCTAAATTAATGGGACATCTGAATCTCACGCATTCCTAGTAAACAGTATCTAGTATCTTCTAAACTTTTAAAAATGTATTGCAAAAGTATTAAGAAATAAAGTAATCAAATCTATTAAAGCTATTTTGGACAGAAAGATTCATTTTTTCAAAGAGTCTGGAAAGAAAAAGAACTATTAACATATCAAATTAAAGAAGGGATGGTGAACTTTAATCTAAACAAACTTAGTGATGTTAACAGGGACTAAGCAATGAAGGCTGAGACAGACACACTAAGAGACAGTACCAAACAGCTGTGCAGCAATTCACAAGAAAGTTGACTGCAGGCCCATCTGGCCAGCCAGACTTTTGGCACTCTTCAAACTTACACTTGACTTTTTCCTTAATCACTTTCAGTTTGCAGAAAGCTAGGAGGAAGAGACAGGGTCAAAACCACATTCTTTATCCCTAGGCTTCAGGAATCAACCAAGGGTCAGACAGACTTTCCTTTCAGCATCGCAACTTCACCACCCTTCCTTATAAACTGCCAAAAGGAAGGGGAAAGATTCTGTGCAAAAAAGGTAGATCTTTCACCAAGTTCAACACAAGCTAGAAGTATTTTTTTCCCACCCTTTACAATATATCATAAAATTAGGAAGGCATAGAGAAAATTGTGAAGAGTAGGAGAGATGTACACATTCCTCCAAGCTTACACACCTTTATTAGGCACTATTAGCTTCAGGGTGCTCTTCTGGCAACAGTCAATAACTTGTTACCAGCTTTGAGACAAGTAAAATTTTGTGAAGATCAGCTGGCTGGAACTTAAAACACCTCAGCCAGCTGGGAAATTTGGTAGTAAAACAGTTATTCTTTACAACTGTCAATCTATACCTAATGTTTGCATTCACTATTAATTTTCTACAACTCTCCTCAGTCTTTGGTATACAGGGAAAGACGACACTAGATGTGGCTACACTGCTAACATACCAACTCAACTCCAATTCCACTGCATGCTTCAGTCAGGCTTTCATTCACTAAAGTAAGAGGAAACCTGTTATTTCTCTGTTTTCACTTAGACTACAGCAATATCAGTACTTCCCTTTTCAAGATGAGTTGTGCAAATACTGGGAAGAAATCAGACTACAAAACATAAATAAAAAAACATTACTGGTCCAAGACAATGGCCTATACTGTCTAATCTTTGCTCAGGAAAAAATTACTTTCTACTTTTCACAGAAAAAAACAGTATGCCAAATGATCCGAACAGAGTACAGTTTAGAGTGAAATATAGAAAGAGAATGGCCACAG
This sequence comes from Loriculus beryllinus, assembly GCA_039877255.1. NCBI lineage: Eukaryota > Metazoa > Chordata > Aves > Psittaciformes > Psittacidae > Loriculus > Loriculus beryllinus. The sequence continues at coordinate 3,269 of JBCJKH010073850.1, read as the reverse complement.
AGAGATGGACTTTGTAGTTTCAAGCTAAACAAGCCTCTTCTGAAAGAATACCTTGTTTGGCCACAGTAGGTAACAAGTGACTTAAGATGAAGGCTGTAAAAATGACATGTATTTAACCAGAAAGCAGGAATTTATTTTTACATTCCAAGTATAAGGACTATGTATTAAGTATAGGAACTCCCCCCTCCAAAAAAAAACACAACAGTAACATAACATACTTACAGGTGCTCCATAATGCTCTGTACTCACCTTTCATTAAGAATTACACTAGAATACTACTGATTTTGTTTAAATTAGTTATTGTAAGTTTTTGGATATGTGAAGACAAGAGACATACACCATAGGAAGACATTTTATATACCTGTTCTTCTTGCCATTTTGTATCACTGAATGCCTATCAGCAGTGGTTCTTTCACTACAAACATATGTGTTGCGCCGTGTCATTGCTCCGGGGGCAGTATTATTCTACAATTAAAAAACATAGGTTTGTTATTCCCCACAAAAGGCTTTTCTGGGGTTAAATCTACATGTAATTGAAGGCTGGTTTACTTCATGCTAGTTCTACAGAGTTATAAAACTTACAGTAATTAAGTTAATACACAAACACCTTCCAGTATTTTTAAGAAATAATGCAATCAGAAAAATAACTCTAACAAATTCTTTTTGTATTTCATGTTGACAGCTCAAAATTAACACAGCTTGAAGTTTTAATTACCAGAATTACCATTAATTCTGAATTACAAGTTCTCAGCATGTATAGCACTCATCTACATCTGGATAGCCTATGTCTTTGTAACCTATTTTGGAATACTTTACCACTTGTAGATTGTAGAATTTTCCTTTAAGCTAAAACCATAATCTTAAACAATATAGGAAAAGCAAAGACTTAAGAAACAAATGTGGTAAAATTCAGTGGGAAGGTAAACATGGACTTCTAAATATTAAAATACTATGAAACACTACACAAGTTTTTAAAACAGGGAAGAGTAAGTCAAATTAAAAGAGACAAATCGCAGAGAATTTTAATAAGACTTAAAAAAAATATACATTTAAATACAGGCATAATACATTGAGGATAAGAGAACCAGGGGAACTTAAGCTACAGACCTTACTTTAGAGGGGAGAAAAGAAACAGAATTACTTTGCCTCTGTCTTTACAGAGAAAGAGGGTGGAGATATGCCCAAGTTGGCGGTCAACTTTCCAGGAACGACTGAGAAGCTAGGTAATTCACAGATAACAAAGTTATAAAAAGTTAGATGCAATTACTGTAGAAGAAAGCATGGTGGTCCAGATAAACATGCACCCCCAGGTTGGAGAGGAAGTAAAAGCTGGCAAGCCTTGTATTTTTAGTCCCCACCCCAAGAACATAACACAGGAAACTACAAACTGATTGGAAAGTGGAAAAAAACCTTTTAAAATTTTCTTTGAAGAAAAGAATCACAGGGCAAAGCAGGAAGCAAAACAGGCTATTAACTTGAAACATCACTGCTGGGGAAAGTCTTGGAAGAGGCTAGCTTAAGGGAATGACTGGTCAGCACCTGGATAAGCATGTTGAGTAAGGATGGCCACTAAGAATCAGGCAGGGGACTTCATGCTCAACTAACCTTTTGGAGTTCTTTGAAGAATTACTGCTATGACAGACAAGGGAAATTCAGTGGGATTTTAAAAGAGCAATAAGAAAAGGTTTCATATAAATGGTCACAGTAGAGAATGATGTGAAGGAGGATAAAAAAAAGAAGGAAATACTAGTTCAAGCACAAAAGGAGAGCAGCCAAACCTTTTTCGTTTCCGAACCTGAAAAAACCTGTTAAAGTGGAGTATTCTCAATAACCAGCAAAAGCTCCTCCAGTACCTTAAGGGAAAGTATTTCCTATACAGGGAGTTTCAAGCAATGCAATGAGCTGCAGACTGAACAATGAAGCCATCTTGTCTATTTAGCAGATTACTTGTTACACATCTTGCCGTGAATGTACAAAGAAAACTGAAAAAGTGAACTGCACAATCTCCTGGTGTGAAGATGTATAAAGAGTAATAAGAGTATTTTAGATTAGCAGAACAATTAATTAAATCATAAGATGTATGTAAGTTGTCTCAAGGGTTCTCAAATATTCTTCACTAGATAATCCTTAGGGATAGGCATGTGCCAAGCATTACCAAAAGTCCTCCTTGTCCTTTCACTGTACTTCATTCCTTACACATCCGTTGTCTTAAAATCAAACAAAGCACTGATTCTTCTACTCTCCTCTAACATTTCTCATTACACAAGCTCTCCTCTCTTTACTACATTTGCTAGCAACGAAAGCTGTGCACCTTAGGTAAAGTTTCATTCCTATGTTCTTGAGAGGTCAAGTTGTGCAAGATACTTATTGGAGCCCTTGCAAACCAACGGTACATTAAAGTACTGCATATTAATATTTGCAAATCATTTTGTTCTGTGCTCCTGAATACATCAGAGAATGAAGCACCCAGAATATCCAACAGTGCTTTCCTACTGGGAAATACGCATGATCATGGGTGGCTTCCTTCTTTTCACCTGCTTCTTCGGAACATTAAACGCTCGTTTCCCTTGAGAAGATACCACATAACATTAAAATGTACCGTCATGTTGCACATCTAGAAAGACAAGACAGCAATCCCTGCTGGATCAAACTTTAAAGACGGATTTGGGAGTGGACAAGTTTTGGTTTTCGTATCTGAAAGCAGAGGACTCTAAAGATGCACTTTCCCAGCACTTTCTGGAGTGCACAGACACATGGATCAGGATACATTTTTTTTTTGGTTTGGCTCCTATTTCAAAGGTCATGAGATGAGATTAAGCATTTCAAGCTTTCAAACTTTAGTTTTAGCAAGAATGCTGTAATGGGTTTAGGTGCCTTTACACTTTTTAGTGTACAACTTTCATGATTCATCAAGGAAGTTCTTCAGCTATGACTTTCTTCAGCAAGTCTACAGACTATTAATCTCTGGACACAGAATCATAGAACAGTTAGGGTTGGAAAGGACCTTAAGATCATCTAGCTCCAAACCCCCTGAATGGTCAGGGATACCTCACACTAAACCATAACATCCAAGGCTCTGCCCAAACTGGACTTGAACATCACCAGGGATGGAGCATTCACAACTTCCTTGGGCAACTCATTCCAGTGCCTCACCACCCTTACAGGAAAGAATTTCTTCCTTATATACAATCAAAACCTTCCCTGTTTAAGTTTTAACCCATTACCCCTTGTCCTGTCACTACAGTCCCTAATGAAGAGTCCCTCCCCAG
>JBCJKH010073839.1:1319-12651 GCA_039877255.1 Loriculus beryllinus | reverse complement strand
CATTCTTGTCATAATCAGATGTACTATAAAATCATTAGATTAATTAGAATAACCTTACAGTAATTAGACTTGCTGTGCAATTACCACTGGAATTGCATAAACTAGCCGTGTGCCAGGTGTGCCTTCTACTTCGTGTTGTAGGCACGCAAAGCACCTAGACACTCTCCCCTGTCAAACCTGGTGCTCCTTGTCAAGATTGGCAAAGCAGACAGCTGGAGATGGTAAATTCTTTCCAGGATGCTGCTCTACTAGCTGTTTTACACTTCAGTTGCTTGTATTGTATTGTTATTTTCTTTTCTGTATTCTGTATTTATTTGGTTTAAATTGAAGCTTGTTGAAGGACATCCTCCAAATAGCTGAAACCCAGCCTATCTCCTGCCTTAGCCATTCTTGTGAAAGGAGACATAAGGACTCACCAAGAATGTTGCCTATAGTTTCTTGTGTGACACTGGCCTAGGGACAGAAGGGCTGGATGGAAGCAACCAGGACAGGCATGGAGTACTAGTGTTAGGTTAGGCTGCTTGTGAGTGTGTTCAGGGATGAAGTTTGAGAGTACAGATGGGTTTACCTTCAGCATGGTCTAAATAGCAAAGTTGCCTTGGAGCCATATGGGCGAGTGGTAAATCAGGCTCTGAGGCTACCTCTGAACATAGTGATTTTTAGCCCAAGGCATGGTCCTGCAAGGCTCTGCAAAATAAGTTTCCAACCTATGCAGGGTATTTTGAGGATGGAGTCTTAATTGCCTCAGACAGTACAGAAGTTATCTAACCATTAAGTCCACAAAACAATTAAAACTAATTTAAATGAATATTAAAATCAGAAATGCTGAATCACTGAGAATCAGTCTGGGGAGAAATTATATACCCTGTTTAAAATGCAACACTATTAATAATTTTTGTCCTAAACCTGAGAAATGATATAGATAAATGAGCCATTTCTACAATGAATGATCCAGAACCATTGAAAGGATGCAGAATTTCTCAGTTTATGAGTCAATTGTAGCATAGAGTTCTTAGAGTCGATAACAATGTGTGACTGCGAATTACTCTTGGGAGTCAAGCCTATAAAATATGTGTGGACTGGGGGATGCATCACAGCAATTTCTGCCATCTTATATTTCTAGCAGAATTCTGAATACTTAGTTTAGCTTCCTGTTTCTTTTCAGCAACTGTAATGAGTAATAGCTAAGTCCCCATCAGTATTCCTCACTGTGTCACTTAACTGGAAGAACTAGTAAAGGCTCCATCAATAACACATGCATACTAAGATGACCACCCACGTTGTAGACATCTTAGCATCTAAACAATGAAGCATTAAGATGTCTTTGGGTGACCTGTGCAACATTCCTGTTATGCAGCTGTGTTGGGTGGTAGGAAAAGTCAGGATGTTTTCAGAGAAATGTTGATCCTGTGAGCCTGGAGAACAACTAACATAAAGGATATTTTGTGGAAGGATTCAGTCATTGAAAGGAGCTTTCCACAGCAGTTGCATGGTTCATATCAAGGATTATCATAATGTTGAAAGTGTATGGCTTTCAGTTTGTATCTTATTACTTGACAGTGCAAAGTTGTGTTAGCTGAATAGGGTCATAAAGTAACTGGCTCATTTTCACCCCTTTTTTGCTTGTGTAATTTGTATTTAGTTCTTATTGAAGATGTTAGTTTCCTGCACTGTTTCTACACAATTAAGAAATTATTATTCTAAGCACAGGACTAACTTTCTCTGGCAGGAAGAGCATCTTTAGGGGTTGCTATATAAATACAACATTGAAATAACCTCGACAGCAAAGAAATTGAGCACTGTTAGCATGCAGAGAGTGTAATCTCTAGTTCAGAAAATTGTGTGTTATTTTTCTTGATGCTTTTAATGCCCCAACATACTTATTTTTCACCTTTTTGAGAACAATTGGGCAGATCTGAAAGAATCAATGAGGAAACCTTTTGCCCTGTTAAATTGCATTATGTACAAATCCATTGGGAAAGTGGGTAGCGGCCTTTCAGGCAGGTAGAATTATATGAGTTCATAGGAAACAATAGAAGTTAATCTGTATAGTTGTATCCAAGTGAATGGTAATACTTAATTTTTCACTGTACAGCATCTTTGTCATCATTGGTTATCTGGAAGTTTGGAGAAATCGTGGCCTGTGCCAACTTATATTTAGTACTGAGCTAGGTTTTGTCATATCATGGACTGTAACATATCTCTCTGCTTTTCCAACTGTTGTCTCCTCACATTTCTTCTAAGCTAGGAAAAAAGCCTGAAGATGCAATGTAGAAAGAGATGAAAGAAATTAGTTTATGTTCCAGCAATGCAAGTGCATTTCGTTGTCTCTGTGTTGCCTGATGATTTGTTTGTAGGTCAGTTTGGGGATTTTTGATTTGTAAATAAGTGCATTCTGGACCTCACTGTACTGGCAAGGCACTAAATAAAAAGTAAATAAAAAAATAAATCAGTAAAAGGAAAGAAAGAAAAAACGTGCTGTTCACCAGTTAACTGCAAAATGGGGCCTCCACTACACTATTGTAGCTGTAGAGGTGGGTCCCTCATTTTAAAAGAAACAACAAAAACAAAGATTGTGTTTGCATGAAACACAACAGAACAATTTTTAAAGATTAAAAGCACTGAGCAAAAGCAGTAAAGATTTACCAAAAGTCAGTATAAGATATTAAGCCAACTTCTTTTATGTTAAACTTCGGATATTGAAAGTTCTTTGGGTCTTATTCCCTGTACTTCACTAAAGCGTTTGAGACAATGGTACAAAGTTATTAAAACTGCAAAAGACAGAAATCAGTCATGGCTGAAAGAGGGTTAATCTGGAAAGGAAGCTGTTAGACTGTAGTGAGATTACTATTGAATTCCTCAAGTACAGGCCTTGCCTAGTATTTCCATTAATAAACTTGGCACAAAGTGTAGAAGCATTTTAAATAAATTTGTTGACCTCACAAAGTTAGAGGCATTGTCAATACAGAGGAAGACTGAAATATAATTCTAGAAGAATGAGGACTGAAGTAATAGAAATTAGAAGAAATTTAATAAAGCAAAGCACAGGGTCATGCACGGAGAGAGTTATGAGCAGAACTCTCACTACTAGTTCAGGTGGCATAAAGTGGAGATGACAGCCAGAGGGAAAACCTGGGTGTGCTCACTGAATATCATTTGACTGGGAGCCACCAATACGTCAGAGCAAATGCAAAGTGTGCTGTGAGGATGAATCAGCAAATGAAGAACACATCATACACAAAAAGACTGATAGCACTTAATGTCTGTTCTGACAAAATGAAGTCTGAGAAAGGATATGAGTATTCTTTGGGGTAAACAAGAGGGAAGTAGATTAAGGCGTAGAGAGGCTGGAACAATTGACTATAAATGGATCAGGAATAAGCTGATAGTTGAGAATTGCAATCATCCTGGAAATGATATGAGGGTCAGCTTCTTATCAGAAACAGCAGGTCTTAAGGAAAATTATGATTTGATACACAGTTTAGAAAATATATGAATGCAGTTATATGATAAGGCTGATGCCTACAATAGCAAGGAGTTAGACTTTGTGTTATCTTTCATTTGTGCTCAAGTAGCTTATCTAGTAAAACTAAAACCATCAGAATCAAAGCAAAGCAAAATCTGTCTTGAGTAGGCCTGAACACTTAATACATTACCTTTCCCAAATTAATGATCTTACAACTCCTGCATGATTGCAAGATGGAGCAGAGTCCATACTATGACTTATTAATTATTATGTTTTCATTTTCCTTCTTCATTGCATTATTTTGAGAAGTTGGCATACCTTTTCTGCAAGTGGTTTTCACACTAAACATTGCAGCAGATCCCTCTGTCATGTCTGCCAGTGCAATGTAGTTAACATCAACGCATTTATATAAACCAAGGTCCTGGCTTTCAGGCCCTTTTGAATTGTCTGTCAGGAGTCATTTTTACCACTCCACATTTTTACAAAAGACAAATTAAAAAAGGCATTAAAAATGTCAGAAAAAGCCAGGTAGACGTATTCCTGCTCTATCCCTGAGGAAGACTTTTAGGACTCCTGGTTTAATTAACACACCCCCATAAAGGTGTAATTTTGCTGCTGATGTGTTGTTGGAAAAAATATGAGATCATGAGTGACCAGTATGAATACTTATCACAGGAGTGAAGTCATCAGCTGGTGTTAATCAGCCTTATTTTCCAGATATCAGTGAATCTATACTGATTTTATACCCCTGATCCACAATAAAAGACTGCCTGTGCATAGCATCTAATATGGCCCCAATTTTCTTGTTGTCAGGGTCATATTATCACTGTCAGCTTTTCTGGCAGAATATTTATAATTTACAGGTACAATCCAAGCTTATTCAGCTTCTTAATTCAATCAGATATTTGCAAAAAGCCATGCAAGATACTTACAAGCTGTATACTATCTCTAAACACAATTATATAATGTCGCTGCTGCTATGATTTTCTTGTCATTTTAAACCACATTTGCAATAAAGAGCTGATGAATACCTCATTGAAGTCAATGAATGCAAATGAGGTTTACTTCAGCTTTTAACACGCTCAATGTAGCAAGAAGTATACTAGTACACTGGCCTCACTGTTCACTGCTGATGTTTTTCTCCTTTTCTATTCATTTTTCTTATTTTCCTTGTGATTTTATTCTCTAAATTTGGTAGGATCTGAGCAGAGCTCCAGCAGGAAACTGTCCTGAGACAAGTCAGCAATTTCCAAGTACCATTTAGCAGAGATATGTGGAATGCTTTCCCCTGCCCCTTTTCACACCTATCAAGGGGGAACTTTCAGGAATTACTTTACAAGGCTGCATTTCATATGGCAATGGGTTAATGCTGCTGCTCATTCCTGGAGTCTGAATTATAAACACCATTTCTCATTGCTACAAAACTGCTCCAACATCAACTCCAATAACTCTCACTGGGTTGCAGTGAAATCCTTCATATTTTCAAAGGATTATTTCTGACCAAGCACTTATGCACTGACAAACTACAGCATGAACTGATTTTCACTGCCTGGAATAAGAAAAGATCTATAAATTAAAATTTATTTGTGATTATATTATCCCTTGTTCTTTCAAAACTCAGAGGGCTGGCATTTCTGCATGGCTTCAAACCTACTGACCTGCTGCTTGCAATGGTCACAAATCACTTGTCTAAATAGATGTTATCAGGTTTCTCTTGCTAGCTTGCATCTGCTGATCACCAGCCTGTTTCGTGCTGGGGTCAGGTAGAGTTCCTGCAATACTTTCATCGCACTGCAGACAAAGGTATTACCTTCTCTGAGGTGATGGAACACAGTTTTGTTGTGAGCTCATGTTTAAAGTGGGAATTTCAAAACATTTTCATTAAAGTAGAATTCCTAATCTGCAGGTACTGTCTGCCCAGATGACTGCAGAGAGTGGTTGATGCTCAGATCTGCAGCTGGGTCCAGATTTGCTTATTTCTTTACTGACCTTCGAAGCTTTCGTGTGCCTTTTTTGCGCATACTCTGTCTGCCATGATGAGTAATTTCAAAATGAGCTCATTTATTTATGGCACAGCAAGAGATAAGCATTTGAATGGAAAGTAGTAAAACCTTCCCCATTTCTTTTCCTCGTTTCTTAACCTCAAGTTAATGGAGCAGTGCTGGCGCTGGCAGGTAGGAAGAAGTAGGTATACGACTAGCTTGCCCTCCTTCTTCTGCCCAATAAAAGGCAGGCAGGGTTTTGGGTAGGAGAGAGAAGAGATTCTAAAATACTTCAGAATTTGGATGATTGAGGGGTGTTTTCTTTTAACTATTTTAACACCAAGTGATCCAAATGAGTAGCCAAACAGTCACTTCTGGTGATAATAGCTGATGGCATTGCTCCTGAGAGCCTGGACAGTGACAAAGGTCCTGTCCAGCACCCACCTCTCTGGTCTGAGCAAGTGAGCAGATGATTGGTTGGTCCTGATTTCTCACGAAGAAGCAATGTTCTCACCCAGCATAAAAACCAGGCCAATCCTTTCTGTGGCTTGGAAGCATCTTGGTTTTGTGCTCTTTTTATTTTTCCAAGGATTTGAACCTTGTTACCTTCTCTGCCTCTCCTACTTCTCTTCACATCCAAGTGCTTTACTTTTCATATCCTTTGTTTCCTTTACAGCAGGGCAAGCCTACACATTACTTTTGATAAACCAGCATACAAAACACAGGATACATGCTGTGGTGAAAGAGAATGCATCTTGTAGCTTCAGGAAATAAAATATTTTATCGGCAAAATTGATCTGTCAAGGTACACTATAAACTGAGGAGGACTTTTGTGTCCATAGAAATCTATCAGTCAAGCTACCTGCTTAAGAATAAATTTTGTTGCCTTTATGATTTTGCAGTTTGTTGGGTATGTAGCACTCTCCTCTGCCACAAACAGGCGTTACTGAGAAAATATTGAGATATATTAAAAATATTTTGAAACGTTTTTTTTTAAAAAAGTATTCATTTATGCACATGACAATTTAATAAAACAGGGCATTTTGTTCAGCATCCCAAGCCCATAAGGTAAAAGCCCAAGAATAGAGAAATGTCATGTTATCACATGCAGTTGTGATCGTATGCATCCACTATAAAACTATGTCATTACAGGAAGCTCTTGCTAGAAGTTCTACTCATTGCTGGCTATAATCAATGCTACTTGATACAAGTGGATGTTGTCAGAGCAAGGCTGCACTGTCCAACACAGGTTGTGAACCAGCTCATGGCCTGTTCACTGAACCACACTGGTAAGCAGTGGAGGGGGACCAGCATCCCCTCTGCATGGGACTGCCCCAGTGCAGTTGTAGCTGGTGTTTTGTGAGTTTGTAGCTGTCTATCATTCTGCCGCTTGCAGGAGAAGTCTACATAGATGCAGGTCAGGAATATTGTTGGTGTAATCTTGCTGGGATTGGATTTTTTGTGTTTGGATTTTGTTTAGGTTTCTTTGGTCAAAAATATTTTTCTGGACACATTTGACATTAAAAAAGGCAGATAGTTCCCTTGTTCACTAATCTTCTAAGTCTCATTTTTGGCAAGTCCTTTGCACCTTCTCAGAGTAATGGCTGTTACCACTTCCTTAGTTTGCAGCTAATGTTCTTATGGCTTTGTAATCAAGAGAAAAATTTAGCTGTCACCCTAGACAGAAAGCAACATCCCAAGCCAGAATGCAGACTGGGAGTTACCACAGATGAACTAAGAGAAGAATAGTCAACACCTGCATGCCGCATTTGCTGATTCAACACAGCTACAGCAGATTAAATGCCATATGGAAAAGACTCTGTTCTTCAAATTGCAGAACCAGACAGGACATTTGCTTACAAGGATTCCATGGTCATTTATTAATTAAATGACCTTTTCTTTTGAATTGCCTGCTCTCTCTTGGTCCTGAAGGGCCACAGTCAGGACAAAAACACTCTAAGACTTTCTCGTTTGGACCTTGAGTGTAATACACCTGGGAAACAGAATAAGGGTCTCACTGGTGATCAAAGTGAAAAGACTCCAGGACCTTGTGGTGCTGGTAAAGGGGGATTAAGAGCTTTGCTGCCATCACCTGATAATTGCTATTTCTTCCTAAAGTCCTTTCAAACATTCCATTTTAGATCACGCTTAAGGCCAACTTCTATATTCCTTTCTACAGGAAGCACTATATCTTTAGAAGCTGAGTTAGTTTCCCAGTTAATATATTTTCTTGAGGGACTCTAATACTATATGTGTTAAGATTTTATGTACGCAAGTACATATCCCCTATGAGAAGTCCACTGTTACGTGGACATATGTGTATTCATCTTCTCTTTTTTTTCCAGTCAGTGCTCTGTACATTTGTCTATTAGAACTATTTATCATTCTTGTGTTAGTGTATTTCTTACATTTTAACCCCATGCTCCTTTGTATTTCTCTAGCTGCTAGAAAAGCAGTTCCTTGATAGTCCAACGTTTTTCCTGTCAAATGTAGAGTAATGAATGGGTAGATTTTTCTGGAAGACAAAAGTTTTACATGCTCTGGTTCTTATGCTTCTCTGTTTTATAACTGGGGGATCTTAGACACTGGGCATAACATTCCGTCAAGTCTACAGTTATTTTCTGCCCCATGCTAACATCTTCTGTTTCCTTTCCCCCATCTAAGCATTCTTTTTGGGAGAGCTACTAGTATGGGAGTGCTTCACTGCCCAGTTGTCTTCTGTGCTTCTACCAAGGGAATTACAACCCAACTGCTAAGTGGCATCTGTGCTAGCTCACAGATGTTTTCTGGCTTTTACAACAGCTTCTCACTTCTGTGTAATCTTTGATTGTTTCCATAACTTTTCTTTTTTTCCAGCCATCCTCATAACTTTCTGAAGCCCATTAGAGCATCAAGGGTTATTGAGAAAAAGGATCTTAATTTGAAGCAAATTGATGTTATTTTCTTTGCATATGGCATAATAGATGTTCTCTTTTCTGTATATGGCATTTCTGTTCTTCTAAAAGTCCAGTGAGTTTGGACCGCGTCAGCGATAGCAGTGATTTTAGATGTGGAAAATGCAACTTATAAATGAGAGATGAAAAGGCCTGAGGTCTTTGGGTTATTTGGAAGAAAATTAAGAGATGGCTTTAACAGTCTCTAAAAAAAACTATATAGAGAGAAGATGTATGATAGAATGAGGTAAAGATGTAAAATAATTTAGTGGCTGGAATTTGAAGATACACTTAATCTAGAAATAAAGTGAAAATGGTTGCTAGGGCAACTTATAAGTATGGCAAGTTTTTTATCACTTCAAGGCCTTAAAGAAGGGAAGATGTCATTTTGAAAAGTCAGATTAATCAGAAATAATGGGCTTCCCTTGGAAGAATCGTGAAGTCAAGTTATGGTAGTAGTCCTTCCTCTCACTAAATTATACCCTGTTCCTCTGCACATTATTTTCTTGAAAATAGGAATATCTGACCACGACTTTGTGTATTTGACTTAACATTGGAAAGGGGATTTTGAGCTGCTGTGCTCATCTCCATGCGTAGTAAGAGAAAACCATAAAATGGCTTTGTGATGTGTCCTCATTATTACACTGCCTCAACAACTTTGAACCATGGCATAATACCCAGTGATGAAACATTGTAACATAAAAATCCATCCGAGTTGTTGAATCTCATTAAGTATTCAATGATGATTCTTAAAACATTCATCAGAATTAGGATATTTTCTATGAGCTTATGAGTCTGAAGTTACTTCAATGATAAATTTTAGGTCATGAATTATTTTTATTTTTCTAGAAGTGACAAACACCAAATGTCCTACAGATCCACTCCAACAAAAGTTATTTAAGTCTTTCTATAATAAGTTTTCAAATGCACCAAAAGACTAAAAATCTTATGTAGAATCATATTGTGTTGAAAATACTAATGCTGGAAAATAACCATTTCTAAAACTCTATGGCATACTTTGCCAAGTAAGCATTAATAGTTTTTTAGTAAGAATAAAACTCACTGTAATGATTTCTACTTCAGAAGAAAGTGGGTCTTCTCAATAATAACGAATGACACTGCGTATCCCATAGTAATGAGTATTAGCTGAGTGCAGCCACTTCCAGAAAACAGAGCCATGTGATTGAGGCGAGGCAGGAATTATGCGAAGTTTCAAGGGCTGCAAGCCCAGGGAACTAGGAACTTAAAGGACCCAAAAGCCATTTTCAAACTACTCATAATTTATAACAGAGTACATTTAGCATATAGAATTACAAATTTGCCACAGTATCATATGAAAAATCTAACCCAGAAACATTTCAGAGTAGGTTATTAAATTACTTATTATGGTTTTTAGCAGTACATCTGCAAATACTTTTGAGTTTGCACTTAGATCTAATAACAATAGAACATCTAGATGACCCAGGTAGTGGCCAAATACTGCCATTTTCTCTGTGATTAGGTACTATTCTTAAAATAGAACCTTTAAAAAACCAAAATAAAACTAGTAATCTTATTAGGTGTTGGCTACAAATTTATTGAAATGATAATGTGTGTCTTGAGCTAGGCTGAAATTAGCTGTCATTGTCTTTAATTTCTTTTGCTAAAGAGGAAAGAAGTCACATATTGTCAAGGTAACTTTCAGTTTATTTATAAGCAGTGGATAATAGCCAGTAAGTAACTGGTGAAAGCTTTTACAGCAACTGAACAGAGTCTGTATATTTTTAGGGTGCATTGATTCCCAGGAGTTACTATGAATTGCAACCAGATTGAGTTTGTATTAATAACCTCAAGTGAGAATTACAATTCATGATACCTGTTGGTATATGACTTAAATGGCTAAATACATCTGTAGCTTAATTTCATAAGAGATCATGAATCACAGTCACGTTGTGACTGATCTGATCAATACTCAGATCCTCAGTGCTTGTTAAATTCATTAGTTTACGCAGCCATTTTAGTTACTGTCCTGTAGGATGCCACTTTTAGGTTTTGTCCTTATAGAATCATTGAATGGTTTGGTTTGGAAGAGACCTTAAAGTTCATCTAGTTCCAAGCTGATTCCAAGGGCAGAGATAACTCCCACTAGACTATGCTGCTCAAAGCCCTGTCTAGCCTGGCCTTGAACACTGCCAGGGATGGGGCAATCAGAGAACAATAAAGAACGTTTTCCTAATGTCTAATCTAAAGTTACCCTCAAAAAGACTTGAACTGAGGATTTGTCTGAAAAATCTGAGTATTTACCTGAATCTTTACCAAGAAATGCTGTACTTATGAGATCTGTAGTGAAGCCAAACAAAGCTCAATGGTGTTCTTAGCAACCTGTTAATTTCTTTGCAATACTTTCCAGGTGAAAAAAATGCCATTGTTCTGAGACCCCTCCCCAGTTGCTGTGTCAGTGATTGTGCTATTCTGTAGTGTGTGAGTAAGCTACAATTTTAAGGAATCCAGAGTTTTACTACCAGCTATCAGTAATGTACTTTACTAGAAAACTCTGTTGAAGAGAAATCCTATTGCGTGAAGGACTTTGTTGTTTTAGTCCTGCTCAGAATTAATCCTGAATTTGAGTGGAGAGATGGAAATCTGTGAAAGGTAAGTATTGCATTTTAGATCTCCTGGAACTGAATACTTTGTTTTATGCTTCTTAATATATTCTTTATAAGTACAGAGAAAGTGGAAAAGATAGAGCAAAAAGGCTGTGATTCATTTGGGGTTGTTTGGATGCATTCCCATTTTCTTCCATCTATAAATACTTTTTTAGCTAAATCAGTTTTACTCAAAGTTTTTTCTTCTGGTTTTGATAGAGCTGTTTTGGTTTTTTTTTTTTTGTGTTTTGTGGGGTTTTTTTTTTTTTTTTTTTTTTTTTTTTTTTTTTTTTTTTTTTTTTTTTTTTTTTTTTTTTTTTTTTTTTT
>JBCJKH010073835.1:0-24432 GCA_039877255.1 Loriculus beryllinus | reverse complement strand
GGCCACCAAATTGGTCAGGCAGGATTTCCCCTTAGTGAAGCCATGCTGGCTGTCACCAAGCACCTCACTGGTTTTCACGTGCCTTAGCATGCCTTCCAGGAGAATCTGCTCCAAGATTTTCCAGGCACAGAGGTGAGACTGACTGGTCTGTAGTTCCCTAGGTCATCAATTTTCCCCTTCTTGAAAATGGGGGTTATATTTCTCTTTTTCCAGTCATCAGGAACTTCACCTGACTGCCATGTATTTTCCAAATATAATGGCCAGCGGCTTAGCAACTTCCTTTGCCAGCTCCTTCAGGACCCATGGATGGATTTCATAAGGTCCCATGGACTTGTGCACGTTGAGGTTCTTAAGATGGTCTCGAACCAGATCCTCTCCTCCAGTGGGCCTAAAGTCTTCATTCTCACAGTCCCTGCATCTGCCTTCCAAGACTTGGGTGGCGTTGTTGGAGCATTTGCCAGTGAAAACTGAGGCAAAGAGGTTATTAAGAACCTCAGCCTTCTCCAAATCCAGGGTAGCCAGTTCTTCTGAGAGCTTCCAGAGGGGGCTCACGTTGTCCCTAATCTGTCTTTTAATTGCAATGTAAATATATAATAGAATGGAAAAGGCTTCAGAAGCAGCTACCAGAGTTCACTCCTGCTGAACAACTTTAGAGATCAACAGCCCGGCTCAGTGAGGTCTAGGTTAGCTACACTAATGCAGAAATTCTCATGGAATCTTCCACTCCTACATGAATGGCTCAAAATCTTTCCTACGCTCAGTTTACCAAGCAACTTTAAAGGAGCCCCAACAGCCGCTAGTTGGTAAAGAAAGGTCTCAGCTTGCAGGAGAGACAACCTCCTGCTATTGATTTAGTCCACAGGCAGCAAACTCATCTGCAGCAACTACATAGGAACCACTAACCAGACAGGCCATAAAAGCAACCCCAAGACAAACCCATCTACATTTCCACACAGGTCAGGTCTGTACATCTGCTGTTCTTCCTATCAATACTGCCAAGCCAGATCCTGCCACAGCCTTGACATTCCAGTAGCAGTTCAATATTCATTTCTAAAGATGCCAAGCAAAGCAGTTTTACCTATGGGAGTATTTCCTTGTTGTTACAATTAGTCAGGAAAGCGGAGTAGGGAAAGCTGCATTGTCATTTCCTAAATTCTTCCTACCACTACAGACGCTGCAGAGAGTCTCTGAAACACTATTTTCCAAATATCCCCATGGGTCGGTAACAGCCACAATGCATTTTCCAGCCCTTTGCCAACAAGAGTTTCACAATCACTGACTGGGATTAACGTTATCCTGAATTTACCCATTTTCATGCAGAACCAACATTTAGGTGTTTATTTTCCCCCAAAGTTAGTCCTTGGTATTCTAGCACTTGTGAAAACATCAGCACCAGCAGCTCAGAGCTGCTCAGATAATTTTGTCAACATTCGTAGGTGAAAGTTACCCAACAAAACATGTCCAAATGTTTAACAATTGCTGTTTATCATCTTTCCTAGTTTTGAAACAGAAAGGAATTGGGAATGAAAGGCTTTTGCAGTGGTAAAATAGGAAAAAACAAGTGGTGAATTTAGAGATTCATATAATAAAACATAGAGAGTCTTGCCAATATTGGGTAATACATTCTGTTTTCCTTAGAAAATAGTCTCTACATTTCTGGCTCAGGATAGTCAGTCTGTTTTTCCACAGATTTCTGCTGTACATCTGTTTAATCCAATAGGCTTGAAAAGCCAACTATTATAAAGATCCAGGTCACCTTCAGGTCACATCAACAAAAAGTTTGAAAGGGCTTTATTTTATAAGCTTTAAAGAGAGGAAAGCCTAATTAAGCATGAATACAATCCCTGCTTAAGTAGGCCGGATTGGAGCCATTTCTAGTAAGAAGCTCTTTTAAATGTTTATTTAGAAAATCTACCATGTGAAAAGTAGCAACAAAATAAGGAAAGCTGCTCAGCCCCAGGGACCTCTTTCGCTACAGGGCACAGTAGTTACTGGCTATCGCACAACCTGCCACTAAGGCCAACTGAGGTATGAGCAGCCACAGAAGTGTTTACCTATGTTTTAAACAATACACACGTTTGTCTGGGGACATTATAGGGTTCCACAGGCTGTAGGAATGAGTAAGCCATTCAGTAAGTGAAAGTTATGAAATAGGACAACTGCAGAGGAAAATAGGACACACACTTGTATGTAATGAAACTCACTGAATGACAAAAGCTCTGGAGAGACACAGCAGAAATCACAGCTGCTTAGTAGCTTGTGCCACCATGGCCTTCACCATGAGAGCAAAATATTCAGTATTCTTCACGAAATACACAGTAGCCAACAAAAACATTCTAATTGCACTGCAACGGATTTACTAAGATCTGATACTAATACTTTGACTGCAATTTTTGCAGGAGCTACAGATGCAATATTAATTTAGTAGGCTCACTAGTGGAAGCCATAAGATTAGGCTATCTAAAATTAGGTGTGATGAAACAGCTTTTTTGAGCTCAAGCTGGAGGGAGGTGGTCAAACTTGTTAAGTCCAACGGAAAGACTGCATTTGCAAAACCTCAAACAAGTGAACTCAAATAGTTCCCTGTTCTAAAGCCACCTCTAAAAGTAACTTTAGGATTTCCACCCCCCAAAGGGAAGGCAACTTCGCAGAGATTTAATTCCTTATGAAGCAGATGTGCAAAGACCTTTACAAGCTTTTAAAATAAACCCCACAGTTCTAGAAACACATGGCTCCATTTTTGTATCAGAACAGTAGAGGAAAAATATAAATGCTTTTTTGACATTTTTCTAATCTAAAAGCTGTGAGTGTCAACATTCATCACAGGAAAAGGAAAAACCCTGAAACTACATTATGAGAGGGATTTATTTCTGCTGTTCATTTCCAAATGCCTTTAAGACAACAATGTACTGCAGCAAAATTGGCTGTTTCACTGCTTCAATCTCAACATGAAATAGGTGAAAAAAGAAAATCACTTCAGGAAAGAATTAAGGAATGCTCAGAAGTATATTATAACTTGCTAGTGGTTTAAGTGCTCTAAACTGCTCTAAAGCTTGTATGTACAGATGTGCAGTTCTCATTAAAGAATGTGTCTAGGTTATTGGGATAGAAAATAGCATCCTATTTTAAGGCTTAGAAAGAAAGCCACTTAAAAATAGCAAATACAAAACATAGCAACATGAAGCGAGTTCAATAGCCAAAATTTATTAAAGCTTTAGTGCTGAAAATGCCTCTGCTGTCAGAACACATTTGGCCTTAAGATGAGACACCTGGAAATGACTTAATATATCGGATGTAACTCCACTCCTGTTGAGTTCAAGGGATGCAATGGCAACAAACCAACTTCATTTGGTGGGTACACACACCTACCAAGAGCACTGAACTGTGCCTGTGAAAGGTGCCCAACACACTCCTGTAGTTATATTTACTCTCTTTTCATGCAGTGCTAGTGATTGAAGCATATAGCAGGAGACAAAATGAAGCTGACAGGGTTTGCTCATGTAATTTAAAATCTATTAAGTGGGGTACCATTGGAATGTGCCTGAAATACAGATTTATTTGGCTTTCAGAACAAAAAGGACTCCATAAACACCACACTATCGAATTATTTGTATGTAAGTGCACATATCAACAAAACTCAGGTTGCTTGTAACACACTTAAACCGGGGAAACAACTTCTGTAAAAAGAAAAGGCACTATTTTCATCTTCAGTTATCACTGGAAATAAATACACAAAAAAAACTTTAAGCCAACAATCTGTTGCAGCACAAAAGCATGGAGATGATGCTCCATCCAAGGTGTAAGAAAGAAATTCCGAGCTCCTTGACTTGAAAGAAGCATGAAGAGCTTGTGAAAATGCTATCAGAAAATGCTGCAGTTGATTCCCAGCCATCTAAAAACTACATTTACTGAGGGGTTGACATGATCTTACTAAGCAAAAAATGCAAGCCCTTAAAGTACACTGTAAATAGTAGCTTTGTCTTGTCTTAGGTTTCTGGAGATTTCAGGTAAGTACAGAGGAGCATCTGGGTTTTGGTTTCAGTTCTAGTTTTTTAGCTGTACCTCCATCCTCAGGAAACAGAAACTCAGCCTCTGCCAAGCACAGCCCTTGACTCAATGCTATGAAGTTTACACTTACTCAGGCTG
This sequence comes from Loriculus beryllinus, assembly GCA_039877255.1. Taxonomy (NCBI): domain Eukaryota; kingdom Metazoa; phylum Chordata; class Aves; order Psittaciformes; family Psittacidae; genus Loriculus; species Loriculus beryllinus. Next base: position 20,286 of record JBCJKH010073835.1, on the reverse strand, counting down.
ATGTATTAAATTTAAATGAACAGAAGTTGCTTAGAACAATAGACAAGCAAACTATTCATCTGACACAAGCTTTAGTCTTTTGTGTGGTATTTCACCATGTCTACAGAGCTTTTCCTGAAATTCTTCACCTTTTCCTTAGCTGGTTATTCAGAAGACTGGCTATTTCCAGCACCCACAGAAAGTTTACATTATTACTAGTTCAGTTGCCACGTTAAACCTGCACCTAACCTTGGCCTAAATAATCTTCATATGAGTGTTTTTATAAGCAATGTTCTACAGGGAAAAAAAATTATAAGTTTAAAAGCAATTCTTGCCACACTAAGCAGCATTATAAAATCTTAATACATACTGCTGACAAAAGAAAAGATAATTTATTCATGGAAGCCTTTGAATTTCAGCTTTAGAACAAGTCTGGCATGTGAAGACCTAGCTCTCTGAACACAAGTTTGGGATGAAGAACTGTACAGATCTGTATCTTTTGAAGGTACTTCTTTGAGGCAGGATGCAAAACAAACCCAAAAAGCATTCAGTTAATGATAAAATACTTCCTTACATCTATATATAATGAAGGAAAACACAGCCTTAATGCCCCACAAAAGCACTTTGACCCTTATTTCTTAGAGAGGCTTCATTTACACTCCTCTTCAAACACAAGGGATCTATTTGTGTGCTTATTTAAACCAGGGAAGGTCAAACAACAGACAGCATCACCCACCAATAAAGAAATTATTCAAATGCCAGGGACATAAGATGAAGTGTCCAAAGCAAAATAGTAGGCTTACATCAAGTAAGAATCTCAGCCTGTTAATGGCTTCCTGTATTTTGTTATCCCACACTGCCTCTATATAAACCATCTGTGCCACACACTTCAAGCCATCTTTCAACTATCAACAGGGCTTCTGCAGTAAAACAAACAATTACTAATAGATGTATCTTAAGAGACAGATTTGAAATCAAAAGGCGCAGTGCTCCAGCATTCTGGTATTAACAAAAGATCAGAACAGAGCAGTAGAAAGTCTTTCCTGAACATCTGTTAATAAGAGAATACAGAGATGAAAGGTGGGAGGGGAAGCAACGTTTGCTATCACACTCACCCAGATAAGCAACACACACAGAGTCTGGACTGAAAAACTACTTCCAAGTGCTCATTCTAAAAGAATTTTGTGCCCTTTTTTTTTTTTTTTATAACCAAAATCATGCGAAACAAAGGGAAGAGCGCAAAAAGCTATTGTCATTTGCACTGGCAAAAAAAACCCAACAAAGTAATAAGGCATGATGGAAACAAGTTAACAATGAAACTATGATCTGGACAGCAAACTGGGGAGTGTTTGAAGCTACACAGCTTCTCACAGGGCTTGGCATATGTACCCCTCAGCTCCTGAAACAGGTAAAAAGTATCAGGCTTGCCAGAAAATAGACCTGGTGAGTTCTGTGCGTGAGAGGACCTGCAAGGAGAGCCAGAGCCTGCTGGATTCACAAGATCCTCCAGTCAATTTCTCACACATAACTTCTGTTCAGAGGAAGCCTGGAACATTAGTTAACATGAGTGCCTCACACAGAAAACACCTCTTAAGTGCAGATTACGTATAGGAAGAGTATTTAATAAGACAGTTTACAGATGAGCTGTATACCCTGTGGTGAATCTGAATTATTGTCATTCAGGTTAAGAGTATTCACCAGATGGAAAGAACCAGGAAGAGATATAAACTACGCAGGAATGGGAGCTGTGTGAGGGGCAGAACATCCTCTCTCTATTTCAAACATGCTTCCTGCTCTCGTACCTGCTGCTGAAGTACCTCTGGCCAGCTTTAGCCCAGCATTCCCGCTGTCAGCTAAAGCAGGAATCAGAAGTGACAGCCAGCTCTCTCTCTGATTCACAGCGGTGCTTGGTCATGCCATAAGGAAACCTAGTTTTCAAAGTAAGAAATAACTGCAAACAGATGATGAAATTCGGACTGTTACTGCACGCTGGAACACTGAACGACTCTCATGTAGTAGGCAGTGTGCGTGCAAGACATCCCAGGAGATTAATCTCTGACATAAAAGTCACCCAGGGCTTGTTCTATGGAGTGTCATCACTCCCTACAACAAAGGCAGAGGGGCTGTACCCTGTTGTGTCTCTGCAGCTTTACAGCCCCCACCGCAGTCACACAGCACGACCCGATGGCAAACGCAGCCCGTTCAAACCTAACTTCATCACAGGTAACCAGCAACCGGAGCCCATTTCCTCCCCAGACAAACAGACCCCGAGGTAAAGCAGCGATTACAATTGACTACAATTCGTGCAAGCACGAGGCCTCCCTCGGAGCGGGGCCACCCGGAGCCCACCTCCTGCGCCCCGACGTGCGGGGACCAGCACGGAGCGCCGCGGCAGGCTGCGGAGGGACAAGCCGCCTCACGGAGAGGAGGAGCCCGACAAGCCCCGGCTCGCGGCAGGGGACCAGGCAACGGCGGCACCGCCACGTCCGAGGCCGGGGCTCCCCGGGGTTGAGACCCCAGGGCGCGGGTCTCCCCGCCAGCCCCACACCCGCAGTCCCGGGCCCCAGCGCACCCCCCACCCGGAGCTGCCCCAGGCCCTGCTCCCGCTTCCCTCGGCCTCGCTCCTGCCGCAGGCTCCCGTCCAGCCCCGATCCCCCCGCGCCCGGACACCCCCTTCCCCGCGTCCCCCGGTACCCGTTACCTCACCTCGTCCTTCCACCATCCCCGGTACAGGCCGCTCCCGCCATCCCCCCCCCCGCCGAGCCCTGCGGCCCGGCCTGCCCGCTCACCGTGTGGGAGTGCAAGCTCTGGCTCGCCTCGATCTGCGCTGTCAGTGGCACCGTGTCGTCCAGCAGCACCTTACCGGCGGGCGGCTTCTCCATGAAGGCCATAGCGCGGAGACACGAACGGGAGCCCGGCGCCGCCAACCTGCTTCCCGGGGCAGCTCCCGGCGCGGCCGCCGCTGTCAACACGGCAGCGCCGCGACAGCGCCGCCGGGCCTTAGCGCCGACCCGCCGGCCGGCTTCCCACCGGCGGCCGCAAGAGGGCGCCGCGCCACCCCCGTGAGCTGCGGCTCTCGCTCCTCCTCGGGGCGGGCGGCGGCGGGACGGGAACGGAGCCTTCCCGTGATGGACAATAGGAAACGGAGCCGGGGCACCGGCGGAGCGCAGGTGACTGCCCCGGGATGCCCAAGTCGCCCGTACGCGGAGCTGCATGCAGCACCAGCGTCAGCCCCAGGTGGGGTAGCGCCAAGGCACTGCTGGTCCTCGCAAACTGGAAAGAGCTGCTCTGTACCTTTTAGGGCCATTTGTAGCTAAAACCTTAAAAAATAAAATAATATCCAATATTTTCCGCTTAATATGTCGATTTTAGGGTTTGAGGGGGTTTTCTTGCAAAGAGAGTGAAATTGAGTTTCACAACCTAACTGCCATCACAGCAGTTAGAAACTGCCACTTCAGTAATAGTTGGCAGACAGGAACCTGCTGTCTGTTGAACATTTGTCTGTTTCTTGTCCTCTCACCCTCCTTGTACAGCAAGAAGGGGGTCAGATATTTACTCGATATGCTCTGTTAACAGGCACTGATGTGACAGCTTACCATCTGGAGAACACAGAAGGAAGTAGCACACCTGCTAAAAATCACTGCAAAAGTTGGTTATCAGGCAGCTACTCACAACAGAAGGCAACAGGAAGTGAAACAGCTCCGACAGGAGGTAAGGAAAGCCCTCACAAAGCACCGTTTCTGTGTTGCTTTGAAAGCAAAGGGCACAGTGAAGTCAGAGATCAGACTGTGAGGGTGCTGAGGTGCTGGCACAAGTTGCCCAGAAAAGCTGTGGTTGCCCCATCCCTGGCAGTATTCAAGGCCAGGTCGGACAGGGCTTGGAGCAACCTGCTCTAGTGTGAGGGCAGGGGCTGGAAATGGATGAGCTTTAAGGTCCCTTCAACCCAAACCAGTCTGCTTCTATGACCCCTCTTTCTGATCAGTGTGACTGAATAGCAGGGGTTCATTCTTGCACTGCAGTTGCATTCATAAACAAGACATCAACACCCAAGCAGTGTAACTGTTCCACCAGTAGCTTCCATCACAGTTTGAGGACAAACTCTTTTTTTAACTTTTAAGGTTATCTGCAGTCAACAAAAGTTACAAATGCATTTTGCTGGCAGAGATAGGAGGGAGCATCTGTTTTGCCAGAAAGATATGAGCCTCCAATTGAAAACAGCTTGTGCTTTTACTCCTGGTGCTCCTAAAAGAAGTTTCTTAGTGTACAATAATCTACTTCGTTGGTACTAAGATAATTTAACCCAGATCATTTACAAATTAAGTTACCCAAAGCCTGTTTTACCAGCAACCTAGGTACTTTAAGTGGGCAAAGGGGAATACATGTTCATACAGTTAGTATCCCCTCTTCTGCTTGTTAAACCCACAGCACCATCCACTCCCTCCAGTGCTCCTTAGCAACACAACTTCATACAGAGGGAACAAGTTTCAACTGATACAGTGTGGACCAAAAAAAAACCAGCCTCAGCCTGAACCCTGCCACTCCAGACTCCCCACAGCAGCAAAAGCTTGTCTAAACATGCCACTTCTGTCACAGCACATGCCTAGTTCCAGTGGTTTCATCTTGGCAGTGGTCAGGAGAAAATGAAAAGCTCTAGGTTTAATGCAAGATCTTAATCTATCTCTATGAAGATTCAGTTTGGGCACTGCCTTTGAAACACTCTGAAGGGGTTTTGTTGCAAATTTACCAGATTAACTGATACCATATAGAAAGACAGACTCAAAATCAAGCGTACATTTCTGGCCTTTATAGTAAAGCACCACAGGATCAGCAGCTCTGACGGTCTGGCACCATGACTTTCACCATCCCTTCCATAACGGTCTTTGCACTGTCTTGGACTTTACACGACACTGAAATGTGAGCAATAGAACCCTTCAGGTGTTGCACTTCCGCTGCAGCTACAACCTCCTCACCAACATGCAAAGGAGCTGAAAATCGGATCTCCTGAGAAAGAAGTATACATCCGTGACCCGGCATTTTAGTACCCAAAACTGCAGAAATAAGTCCATTGATCAAAATTCCATGTACGACAATTCTCCCAAACCTAGATTTCTTTGCAAAATCTTCATTCAAATGCAAGGGATTTGTGTCACCTGTTAAATGAGAAAATGTAGTAACATCATCCTGGGTAAAAGCTTTGGTGAGTTCAGCTTTGTCTCCAACTTTTATGTGTAAACTCTGAAGTACGGGACGTCCAAGCAGTGAGTTGATAAACATGAGCTTAGTCAAGTCTTTTTGTGGGAAACCCCCTCCAAAAATTCCACGCCTGAAGGGTTGCAACATCTCAAGCAGCTTGTGCTTCGTAGGACCAGACCAACAACTGTGCTCAGTCCAAGACTAGTTCTCTACTGTTGCCAGCTAACGCAAGAAGAAATGGAGATGTCTAGTTTGGGAGAAAGAAAACAAACAAAAAAGCAAGAAACAAACTTACAGCACTGAAGAAAAAAAAATCACTCAAAGTTTAAAATACTTAAATTTCCCTATTATATAAAAGATTAAAAGCTTAGAGCTATGGCCCAGCAGATTTTGTTAAGCCATGGCTTCAGAGACAAAGAATTCTTGGAAATCACTTCATTAAAACTGGAAAAAACTATGCTCTGTAAGTGCATATTCCACATGCATTTTTAAACAAGGTCAGTTGACAGTGACTATTAAAAAGGGAAGAAATGGGGTAGGGAAAAATCAAAGATTGGACCAAGATGTGGGCCAACAACAAAATCTTTCCAGAAATTCTTTTCTTGCAGGTGTATTAATGAGATCAGGACTCATCACTGGAATGAAGCCATAAAGTAATGAGACACCCATTATGGTCACATTTTACAAGGTTCATGATGAGAATTGCTTAAGCACAGGCCTACACATCTGCACTGAAACACATTTCAGTCCCAAACCAAGATGGTTTTGCATCCAGGGCATCTTTGTATGGTGAAGGAGCAGGCACAGCTATGGCTCAGCCACCCAGCCAGGCCTGGAGCAAGAACTGACATTTGCGGGATACAAGGCCAGGTTGGACAGGGCTTGGAGTAACCTGCTCTAATGGAAGGTGTCCCTGTCCATGGCAGAGGGTTGGAGCTGGATAAGCTTTAAGGACCCTTCCAACACAAACCAGTCTGGGATTAAATGACGTCCAGTCCCCACAGGGCTTTACCTGCAGCACTCGAAAAGCACACCTCCTGTTCTGGTAGAAGCCCAGCAACGTTAGAGCACTCCACAGCTTGACAAGGCCACTCAGAAAACAAAGTATATTAATAAAATTTGGTTTTATCAGTCTTCTTGGGGCATAAACATCTTAAATAAAAACCATGGTACATACAGAGCAACGAAACCTTTAACAGAGCGTAACAGCAGGTATTTCACCACTCAGTTCCAGCAGGAACAGCATGCCCTGAAGGGTTAGTGCAGTGACAACTTCTTGTCCCTGACATAGAGATACTTACTGTAATCTTCTCAAGGTCACTTTCCTGCCCCTGTTCTTGTTCTAGCTATGCATTTAAGCTCCTTCTTCCCCTAAATCACTCAGAGTAGTCTTCACCATTTACATACAGTAACTATTCTCATCTTTACTACAGTAAGAGATTTAAAGCCACATGTTTCAATGGTGCTTAGTTCCTGTAAGACCATTCTGTTTTAAAGCAGGACTAATGTACTGATGTATGTAGGTGACCAAATCTTGGTGATTTTTTACTTCTTTTCTGCATGCTGTATGCAGACATTTGCAAGTCAGGCTTAATTCTTCACAGACCATTCTTAACTGAAGAGTTTTCCTATGAAAAGTACTTTCATGGCAGTATCTGAAGTGTGAGCCTACTGCACCTTACCTGCTAACAACTCTCAGTATGGCAGATAAAGTTTTTTCCTCATATGTCAAGACATCGACAGGTAAAGCTGCTCCAACCTATGAAAAAAAAAAGGTTATTAAATATAATCTTAAATACCATCCTATGCGCTTGTAGTGGTGGTTTATAAGCAACTGATTTCACTCCCAGCACATAAGGTAGAAGTTGTAGTTACATCCACATCTTGCGTGAGTGTTTAAGCAAGGACACCATGAGATTTTATGCAGCACCCTTCCCTTCAAACTCTTCGCATAAAGGCACTTTTCGTTCCAAATTATAGCTAGAAAACAAAGGACCCAGAGATGACAGGCCTTATTTAAAGTCGCCCAGCAATACGCAGGGCAAGAACAGTCCCGCAGACAGCGAAGAAGCCATTACCTTCCCACAGTTTTCCTTTTAAAGCCTCACTGCAACAAACGCATCGATAACCCAAGGTCTAAAAGTCAGACATGCCGGAATCACTTCGCTACAGACCTTAAACCAAAGCGTACAACCCCGGCTGCACCCGCAGCAAGTTACAACGCTGTCTGGAGCCACGGTAACACGTTACCAGCGGCAAACCGAGGCCCCTTACCCCGCCTCCTCAGCCCCGCTCGGTCCGGGCTCACCTCCCCGTGCAGCTCCCTCAGCGCCGACACCACCAGCTGCTTGAACTGCGCCGCGTTCGGCCGGGCCCCGCCGTCCGGCAGCTCCCTGCGGGCAGCAGAACAGAACCAAGGGGCGAGATGAGGGGGTGCGTGGGTCGGGGGATCCCCGCGGACCGGAGCGGTGTCACTCACAGCCGCACTCGCAGGTACTGGTGCTCCGCCGCGCTCCGCACCACCCTCCGCTCAAACGTGGCGGCCGCGACCTCCGGCCCCGATAACGCCATCTCGCCCCTCCCGCTCCCGCCCAAGCCAATGGCGGCGCGGCCGCCTCACCGAACCTTGTACGGCGGCCCCGAGAGGTCAGTCCTCGCGTTGCCATAGGGACCGGGCGGAGCTCCGCGTCTCATCTCCGGAGCGCAGCGGCGGCTGATGGGGGAAGGCTTAGCCGAGAGCGCCCGATGAAAGCACCGAGCCTCCCCGCGGAGGAGGCGGCCGGTTCCTCGTTGTACCGGAGAGGAGAACGGGCGCTGGATGCTGCCCCGGTGGGCACGGGGCGGCAAGGGGGAAGGGTCCAGACAAAGCCAGTGCACAGAGCCCGTAGCACGGTGTGTGGCCAAGCCGAGCTCGGCCTCTTGGATGGAGGTAGGCAACAAGCCGCCTCTGAGGCTGAAGTGAATCCCTGTATGGGAACAGATGGTATTTCCGAGTGCGGCAGGGTGGCTTTTAGCTGCAAAAAGGCAAATACTGGACACCCCACAGTAAACGTGCTGCTGGAGAGGGGCTCACAGTGATGCTCCCTCCATCACTTCTCTTTAAACAACTCGTGTTGGTCCCGCTGCAGTTCCTGGCAGTGCTGTCTGGCAGAGTAACAGGTAACAAACACTGAGGGCACTGGGGTTTCTTAGCCTCTATTCTGCAGTACCCACAACTGAAACAGATTTGAAATGTGCAGAGAAGTATCTCGGCAGCATCTTTGCACCTCACTGGCCAACACCACCCAGTTGAGATAAAATAACACAACTTCAGTACTTTGTCACTGACCTGGATTGGGGAAATACATCCTTAGGAGAGAAGTGGCAGGAAGAAGCATCTTTGCTCTGCCACAATGATGAAACATCATCCTCAGTGTAAGAACGTCACAAAATCTTATTTCTTGTACAAAAATGTTGATCCAGGAATCAATACTGACCTCAGCAGGGTAACAAACACAGCAGCAGCCTAACACCCCTCTGACGTGACTGATACCATTCACCTTTGCCATCAAGCTGCTCAGAACTTGAGAGTTCATGACGTTTTCTCTGTTCAGATTTGGGGCTTTCTCTGTTTGGATCTGGGGTTTTCTTTCTGCCCCACAGGCCTTCCCTGTCCCAGGACACCTACCTGCATGCCATGCTGTAAAGGGAACATCTCCCTCTACTACAGGCACTGATCAGTTTTCATCTTCCTACTGCTGATGTGGCACAAAGCCTGAAGACTGTATTTGTGTCAGCTAAAGCTCTCAGTGACTTTAAAGAGGTATTCATTAAGAAAATCAGCACCAGATCTCAGCAAAGCCACCCCAAGAGGTTCTCTGATCTACCCCCACCCCAGACAGATACTGTGAGCATTGAGCATTTAGCAGAGCTCATTCACAACTGTGAAATGAGTAAAATGAAAAATAATAGTAGTGCTGTAAGATCTCTCCCCCCCCCCCACCCCCGGCAGTCTATTCTAGCTCTCTTTCAGACAGCTCTTTTTAATGCTTAATGGTTTCCCTATGTTGCTCATTGCTGTATTAACAGGCCTGTCCTAATCAATATAGGATCATTCCTCCTCCTGGATTGCTTTAATATTCCCTGCCCCTCTCCCACCCCTCACCCCCTCTCCCCCAGTTGTCCTTTACATAGAAAAAAACCCCAGTTTTTCCTTATTCCTCTGCAAAATGAAGTATTTTCTGCTGCCGTGTGGCCCCTCCAGGTGTGAACATCTTCCTTGAGTTGGAATGCTCACAGCTGAAGCACCATATCCCAGCAAAGGCTTTGGCATCACAATCCATCTGAACCACTCTCCCAGACTAATTTACAAGCCATACATAAAATACTGCAAACTCAGAAATAAAGCTTCAGCAAAAGCAAATATTGAGCATTTGAACAGGCAATTTCACATGTACCAAAGTAATTCTCCTTTCAAATAGTTAGTTCAGTTAAAAAAAAAAAAAAGGCAGCTTGGTACATAAAATTCAGTAGCCCTTAGTGCAGGCCAGCAAGAGACCTTCTGGATATTGTCTCTCCTGGGAGCAGAGAACCAGTTAGCAAAGTGCTCAAACAACAAATGAGTTCTACGATAATTTGGGAGACTTATCAGAGCAGCCAGTTTTATTGGGAGCAATAATAGCTACAGAAACTGGGATTATTTTTAAGGTATTAGTAAAACTGTATCACAAAACAGCACAAGTTGGTGGTCAGGTCATGGATAAATCTCTTGGTTACTGCAACAGGGCAAGTGCTGTTCTCCATAAGGCTCTGATAACACAAGCAACTCAGGCATCCCAAGTAATTCCAGTTAGCTGCTGGGAAGTCCGCTCTGGATGTAAGCACTGAGGGTTGTGTCAATGAAGAGCACACACAGGGCTGTACAGGAAAGCTGGACACAACATGTCAGGTTTTTATTAACTAAAAGTGAAGCTGAAACCCAGAGCGGTTTGTTAAAACCATATGTTTATATGGCAGATGTATTTCTTTCAATAGTGCAAGAACCATCCTTTGAGAATCAAGTACAAAATGTAAAATGAATTAAAATGAGGGTCCCTCAATAAATCAATTTAAAAAACCCACTTAACTCTAAAGAACAGACCAACTTTAAGAACTGTCCTATTAAATTCTCCCAAGTGAAAGACCTTTAAAAGCACTTGGAGCCTTGAGGTAGCAATTTTATGCAGAATGTAATTCCCCTCCTGCCCCAGAGCAGAGGAAAATTAGTAGCACATTATTAGCTCCAGCCAGCTAAGCTGAGTGTTCTCCTATGAGGTTACTGACTCCCTCTAGCATCTTGAAAGAGAAGTGTAGTGCTGTAGGCCATCAGCAGGAAATCCACAAGGAAGGCCTCTTAAAATAAAACATATGGTTTGAAAGAAGTGGAAATAACCACCAATAACCGTAACAACAAAAATTACCTGTAGTGAAAAAAAACAACCCAAAGTGCTTGTATTTTGGCAAGACAAGGTTACAAACACATCAAGAACAATCCTCTGCTTTCGGCAATGGAAAAGAAAGCACAGAAGTGACATTCAAAGGGATTTCAGGTTTTGCTCTCTGTGCAAATTGCAGTTTGTTTCTAAAGTTTTGTCTGAAAGTTTCAAGGTTTGCACTTTTGCCCTTTTTTGTTCATTTACAGTGTGAAACCTGTGCTGGGACACAGAAATACTACATCAGAGGGTCTGACCACTGAAAGCTCCTCTCACTGACTTCACAACAATCACAAGCAGGGAATCACAAACAAGAGACTCTTTCTCCTGCAAGTCTCAAAGATACTTTCCTCTTTTCCCACTTTGCGGCTGAATTATTTTATTCAAAACAAGATTTCTCTGTCTGCCAATTTCAGAGCCTCCACAGCAGATTTACACTGAGTAGTAACACCACCACACTCGAGTTCTTTCTCCGTGACAACTCGGATGAACAGGCAGTGAAAAGGAGTGAGCTGAGGTGCAGTGATGTGGACAGATCCTCACACACAGGCACCTTCCTTCACTCCCTGGTCGTGGTTATCACCACTCACATGCTTTCCAACTTTGCTCATTGCTGATTCTCTAACCCAATACCTGGCAAAGTTGAGTATCTTTCTACAAGCTTCTCTTGCTATCTTCATGCTCCAAAATTGTACAGAAGAGGCTGGTTAAACCAGACCAGACTTAACAGGCACATTGCAAATTAACAGCTTTTAAGGAACCTCCTTAAAGGCTTGTTCTCTTCCAGCTCAAGGTAAGGCTGCCTATCTAGATCTCACAATGATGTCACACAGATTCTGGATGTGGGATGGCATTGCTCAGGATGCCTCTGCTTCAGGGAGTTGAGCTTCAAAAAGCTTGCTCTCACTTACATGCAATCCCAATCTTTGATTTGACATTCTCATCGTTTCCTCTGACTTCTAGAAGCCCCCAAATCAAAGTAGTTGTAAATGCTTCATCCTGGCAGTGTCAAAGCCAGGGTGGACAGTCCTGGGCAACATGGTCTACTGTGAGGCATTCCTGCCCATGAAAAGGGGGCTGGAACTGGATGATCTTAAAGTCCTTTCCAACCCTAACTATTCTAGGATTCTATGAAATCCTCCCTGCCAGGCAGAATTACCTTAAGAATCACAGCCTTAACACCAGCCTTAACACCTGACTACTTTAACACCAGCCTTGCCTGGATTCTTGGTTAAGCTTCAGAACAATTGCCACCGTTTGCATCTGCTAAGGTTTACAATCTTGTCCTGTAGAAAACCAAAGCCTGGAAGAAGCAGAATCCATTTCCAAGACAGTCCAACCCACCAGGCTCCTCTGGGCAAAGGAGAGGATGTTCTGCCTAGGAGCAACAAGGCTGGCTGCGATCAATCACAGCAAGTTCTCTTTAGTTCAAAAGACAACAGAGGCAGCACAGACACTGGTCTAAAGACCAGTTTGCATCTGGTTCACTGGACAGTCACAAGCTAGCCTCAGACTCTTGTCTTGGAGCCCAAAGTATTCTAAAGTTTTAGCTGTTATCAATGCAAGGACCTGATGAGTGGGGGCTTTTATCGTTTTTTGTTGGGTTTGTTGGTTTGTTTTGGAGGGGGCTGATTCATTTTGGTTTGATTTATTCTTTAATTCTGTAATCAAAAGAATGATTTTGTCTTTGGTGCTCAACCTTGGAAGCATGAAAGAGAAGTACCTGCCGCTTCTTTGGCTGTCATTTGCAACAAAAACACAGCCCAGCAAAGCAAGGGAAATTCACTGTTCTATAACACATGCAGTTAGAACAGCCACTAGACATCACAACCAGGACTTTAATAACATGGAAACACCTAGTTCAGTGGTGTCCATTACAAATCATTTGCATTATATAAAAATATGACTCCAATTACAGTAACTGGACAACAGCCATTGGAACTTATCAAGTTTCCATCTTACTCATATTGCAGGAACTGGGAGGAGCTCATCCATTTAGGAAAAGAAACTGTCCAGAAATCAACTTAGGAGTTGCAGCTAAGCATCTCGTGCCTTAGAGAAATGTCCACTGTGGTAACTAAAAGCAGGAATTCAACATTAGCATCGTTCTGTTCTTGCTGACATGGCCATGAAAAAAAAGAACAGATTCTGTTATACTAGCATCCACAATTAAAAGTTTATAGCCCCATAAAATATCAGGAAGTTTTGCATGAGCTGCAGAAGAATGCAAATTCAAAGGGTCACTAAATTTATTACCTACAAATTCAATGTCTTAATATAAATATTCTGTTTGTACACCATAAAAACATCCTTCTTATGGTCTGATCCTTATTTAGATAATACTCTGGTAAAATCTCAGCAGGATGCCAATTTAAGGTCATTAAAGCTATAGAAATAGAATCTACCTAATAAATACTGCAAATTTAACAGGTATTTTAGATCAACATTAGCTTAGTTATCACCTAAACCAAAAAGACTCCTCAAACACACCAACTGTGTGGTTAGCAAAGACATTGGCTTTACAAAGTCAAAGGCTGCCAACCATTTAGCAAATCAACATGGTATTTGGAAGCATCCAAGTGTCTAATGAGTCAGAATACTGTGAAATGTTGGGGGGGGGAGAGGGGGAGGGAGCTCCTGTAAACAAGTACAGAAGTTGTCTTCATTTAAATTACAAAACATTCACCTCCTTAAAAAGCTTTAAAACTGACCCAGTCAACAACAGTGCCCTGGGAAATCTAGCAGTATAAAGGATCTCTGTAAGCAACAGAAGGTAATGTATTGTGATCTCACCACAATAAAATGTTCTCAGTGTCAGGAACAAGGAGGAAACTGGGGGAGATGACAATTATAAAACCTTCAGGCCATTTGATCTGAACCACTGCACTTTTTTGGGCAGCACAGAGTAAAACATTTTTCTTTGCTGCTCAGAGAACACTTCAAATCTAGTAATGCTTCAGCTTCTGCATTTTGTTGCTAAGCAGACTCTCTCATGTCCCCAGCTTGGTTTACTTGGTTTAAAGAGCTCTAGCACCTGCTGCTTTCATTTCAGCAGGTGGAGGAAAACTTCAGTGCCACCTTATTAATTGGTTCCCTTGATATTTTAACTTCAAACCCAGATGCTACAATTAAAAGCAAATTTGACATTGTGTAAGGAAAGCATCAGAAGAAGGTATTAAGCCCGTAAAAGGCTTGTATTCCACTGGTTGCCTCTGCAGAACAGGCAACCTCCCACTACAGAATCTGATCTGAAAATTTACCCCAACAGTAACACCAGAAGGAAGGAGGCTTCTTTATCTTGCACACTTTGGGTTTCATATCAGGCACTTGAACTGCTGGACAGATGCCATTCTGAACCAAGTAAGTGAACATAGGGTTACAATGATCTTTAATCTAGGTCTAATGATGAAGTATCAGCAGCAAGGTGGAGGCAGGGAGTGAGCAATCCATCTGTGCTGAGACTTGTTGATGGTTTCTAAAATGCCCAAGAAGACAGCAGCAGTAACTGTTCCGTAGTGTCCGTTTTTCTTGCGAGTTGTGTTGCTGATAGGAGGCTTTTGTGTGTCTTGAACTAAGAAGGCATTGAGGTACCCTGTGCCTAAATCCCTGGATCCCTCAGGTCCATACTAGAGCCAAACATTGCCACCAGTTGCTCCTCATAATGCGTTATATTCCTCTTCATAATGTCCATGCAGGGTCCAAGCAACCTCTCAAATGCTTGCACATCCATGACTGCAAAGGAACAGAAGTGAAAACAAGATCATTCGCCAAAACTCAGAACACAAACCTCCAGTACAACCCATCTGGGTTTGAGGCTTCAATAGAAGCCACAGAAACAGAAATCATATTTCTGATTTCCCTCCGTACTGTTATTTGGAGAACCAAGATTCATGAATATTCATCCTGATCTCAAGGATAAATACAGGAGGCAAACACACACACACTGGCATTAAAAGATCGCCTGAAAGCTGTGTGTGACAAATGAGCTGTAGACAAGAACCTGAGCACAGCCCACACCAGCAGAAAAAAACAGTGTGCTAGAAGGAAGCAGCAGTGCTGCTCAGCCTTGCTCTTAGCTGCTCATGTCTGACCACCAGTTACCAAGAGGCTGCTACGTTTTAAAACAGCTGCTCACTCAGGCACGATCCATAAAACAAGCCAAGACCAGGAAAGGATAACTAGAAACACACAACATCTGCTTACCTAAACATTTGACCTCCCCAACAGCATAGGCAGAGGCTGCTCTGGGTTTGTTGGTAACAAGTGCAAGCTCTCCAAAATACTGCCCTCTCTGACATCGGGCAATCTCCACTTCTTGGTTCACTTCTGTACTCGTCACAGTCTGTCAAACAGTACATTTAGGTTATTTGCACACAGCTGTATCTTTGAACAAGGCTGCAGTTAATTCCAGATATCTGACAGACGTGCAACAGCTCACTGGCTTCGGGCTTTTAAACTAGCAATTCCCAAGTCACACTCTACTGGTACCACCTTAACAGCACATTCAGTTAGAAGTTTGGTAAGAGAAGCGTATGCCCACCTACAAGTGTTAAGATTGGCAGGTATTTACTGTTAGAGCTTTGGGAACTGCTGTTATTTTGACCTAACACAGGTTTTATCATGCACAACATGTTGTTCCCTAAGCTGCTTCAGACTGTGCAGAGCTCCTTTCAAATGCCAACATTTAGTATGTTGCTAGAGATGTCGCCCCAGACTTTGTAAGTTGCAGTTTTCTGCTATCCTAGAAGAAGTTTCAAATCCACCCCTAAGGCCAAGGAGAGTGTATCAGGTTAGTTTGTAGAGAAGCAGATACAAGCAGAAGACTTTCAAACTTCAGTAAAGTGACTTCTGGCCTCTTCAAAACAGGTATGGGGACTTACATACAGCCTATACCACATGGGTGATGATGAGAAATAAAATCTTGTAATAAGTCAGAGTAGGCTTTTTCATACCACTTGTATTAACCAAATCACCCAATTTGAACTCACCTTGCTTTTAATCAAGATTTTTACTTCACCAGTTTCTACAATGTAAAAACAATCTGCTTTGTCACCCTGAAAGAGGAAAAGGTACAGCAAATTACTTTTTAGTTTACTTTAAAAGTATGTATAGATGGTATTAAAGCATTCACTCTGAACTAGGCCTTGCGCAGAAATCTTCCAGAATTGACAAAATGCTCAAATTCTTAACATTAAAAGGTGCCTCGTTAGGTAATATACCAGAGGAACCCACAGGGGAAGGAGCTGTTAGTGCATATCATTCAGTGAGAGGGGAGGCTTCAGAGAGACAGAGGCTAGATAAGGAACTGATACAGGAATGGGAGCAGCTCAGCAAAACAACTGTGTAACAATGTGAGGAGAGAGATAAATGTGACATTAAGTCAAGCAGGCAAGGAGACTATGAATGTGATGGGAAGGATGGAAAGAGATGATTACAACTTGACTAACATGGGCTGGGAGAGGGTGATGCAAGATTTAAACATTATAGAAGAAATGAAGCCTTTAGCTAGGCTTCCTGAGGATACTGTGAACCATCCAGTGCAAAGCTTTTCCTTCACTGTTGCCATCTATCACAACATGAACTAATACACTCAACACACTTCTGAGAGAGTATTAAAAGAGTACTTTAAAAGAGTGAAAATCAACTGAGTGGGAGACCTGCTCCTAATACCAGCAGGCACTAACAATTTAAGTGCTTCCAAGCATACTGCACTGAACTAAAGGGTCAAATTCCAGAAAGGTAATTCAAATGTAAGATTACCCATGAGAAAAAAGAGGTTCCTGGTATGGATGAACTACTGTAATGGAAGGTCTACCACATCTTTTCCAAGCATAAAATTTCATCATCTTCAGCAGTGTATTACCATCACCCAGACCTATCCAGACTATTAATCTTCCTTTTAAAGGGTAATTACATCCTAGTCCGTAATTCAGTTATTACAACAGATTAAAACCAACTGTGTAATTGGATCACTGCTAGCATTGGCTCCCGGTTCTGAGACTGATTTATAAGCTTTGATTTTGCTGAGAGTTCATTTTTCTCAGGGTCTTAGGCAATGAGATTTCCAACTTCCTAAATTGAGGGTATTTTTGGAGATAATAAAACTAAGGTTTCCTACATTCTGTTATCTGACATTCAAGGTAATTAAGATTAATTATTCAAGGAGTCATATTTTGTTTATAAAACAAGATGATAGTTGTGATCACAAACCTGCAGTAACAGGTGAGCCAAGGACTTTCTTGCCTTAACCTCCACTTGAACTAGAGCACTTCTGCAACAAAGCATCCCTGAGCTAAACCTGATGCAAAATTCCAGTGTTTCCTCAGTAACAGTACTGCAAAATGTTGTGTCGCAGCCAAAAAAACTCCCCCAGCTTTAGCTTGAGTTGGTCCAGCTTCATGTTCTAACACTCCAGCCTTGATCTATTATAGCAGACACCAGCCACCAAAGGCTGTTAACTGAAGCTTGATTAAATACTGAAATACTCTTTTTTAAGGGCATCAGGAAAAACAGTGGGTTTAGTTAACCCTGAGAGTTACTTAGTTAACTGAGTTGGGTCCAAATACTAAAACATTGCCAATGACTTCATTTGTTTTCATCTAAATCACACAGCTGTTGAATTCTTTGGTTTTGTTGTTTAGTCAGACCTAGAAATTAGAGATGCCTTTACCACCCACTTATGACTCCTTGTGAAGTCTGGACACAGGTGCCCGTGAAAAGTCTAGCTGGGTCCTCTCATGGAAATTGCAGAGAGACATTTAATGTCAGCTTCTTAAAGCACATTCCCCTGAAAATCTGGCAAAGACCATTTATAAAAACCAAACAGATGAGAGAATTAAAACCCAGGAGCTAAAGTAATGCAATAAATTTATAGCAAAAGACATAATGACCATTCCCCAGACATTCAAAAAGTGGTTAAATAAACTGGAAGTATTAAAAGACTAAGTGTCAAGTTGGTCTAAGTAATAGCATTCTGTAAGTCGATTCCAAACAGGAGAAAAGCAGCAGAGAGAGGAGAATGGTAAAGAAAAATTTAGACTGCAAGTACCTGAGAAATGATGCGTTCTCCATCTTGGTACACTTTCTCTCCTATAACATCCACTATCTTCATTCGCTCTGATGCCTGGAACAAAGAGGAACATTGAACAATCATCTCTTGTAGCACATCTCTCGTAAACCTTGTAGCCCTGAAATGATGAGGCATTCACTAGACACAAACGGTATCTGGGTACTGAAAAATACAGCCCCTTCAACTATGCTATCTTGAAAGCACCACAGCTTTCAAGACTACTATGATAGATAGGGAAGAAAACTGTCTAGTGGCCCCATCTATGTGCTTTTCTTGCTCCCAAAGTTAACAAATAACTGATTTGGCTGGTTTAAAGCAAAGGGAGGGGGAATAATAATTTCCTATGAGATTCAGTTGAAATTTAAAGAAAACACTCAGAAAAGTGTCATAAACTCTCTAAGAACAAACTTCAATGAGAAACACCAGCAACACATTTTCTAAATATTTTAATCACCATACACTGGAATACATGGGGGGAAATTGTGTCCCACAACTCAATCCTAGAATGGAGAGAGGAAGGGGATATGAAAAGAATGCCATCTCTAAACTGTAAGCAGACACTGAACAGTATTCCCATCAGCAAGGGCAATCTGACGTGCAATGAAACATGCCTGAGGTGTTATAAGCAGAAAGAACAGCAGAAAGAACAGTAAAATTTATCTCCAGTGTTTCCCACTGCCCATCTTGAACAGCACAAAACAATTGTGTTGCTCCAGAGCAGTGTAAAAAACATGTTAGGAAAGAAGGAAAATCCTACAGTTAGAATTAATACCTTGACAAATGATTCAATTGTAATCCATCTATTCCACAAGTGCACCTTCATCTAGCCCGAATTTGAGAAACTTAATTTTGATCCATGTATGATTCAAGTGCAGTGTGTCATGCAAAAAGCCATCCAGTGCTAATGAGTTACTTTTTTATATCTTTAAGTATTTATGAGTCATTTTTGTGCTCAAAGTCACACTGACAGAACTAGTTTAAGCCAGCCACAGAGGGAGAAGATGTTGTGCAACCCACCCCTTCCACAGCTACCAACATACATCCAATATATATTAGGGGTGGCTATTCCCACCTAATTATACTTTGAGATTTTGTAATCTTTCCTCAAAGAGATGAAAAGCTCTACTCAAATAATGCTAAAATATATTCTTGTGATGAGAAAACAAGTGTTAAGTTATGGCGTAGGACAGAAATAGACTAATTTCAGAGCAGCATGGTATGGCTCTGAAAGCCCTCTGAACATAGAGGCTGACTCAATAGCTTAGAAGGGACAATTTACACATTGTTCCTAAAGTCATGCACCACTCACACGAACATGGCATCTGTCACTTTGTTCCTAGGTAGCACTGCTTCCCTTTAGCCTAGTTTACCTCCTGAATACTGGTTAAGGTTAAAGAAAGACCTACCATAGGCCACATCTTCTGTCTCTAATGTGAAATCATTCACGGCTGGTAAAGGGCAAATATCCCTTCGATTGTTTCACTACTTCAATATCACACCCTCAAAGGAAACCACAGCCCGGAGTTCTGATTTTCACTTTAATACCTGCTCTCTGACAAACTTATAGATTGGTTTTGGTTGTGATTTTTTTATATCTTTATACAGAGATAAAAATCAACAGATTGCTTACTGTGAATAAAGGATATGAAATCAAAGTGTACAACTTCCATAATGCAAATTAAGTTGTACAGCAAACATGATACCAAAGCTGCTCTTAAAATAGTCTAAGCAAAAGTAACAGAGATTTCTGACAGAGCAGAACCACGGACTGTAGAGTTAATGGTAATGCAAGAATTTGAGGCAGAGGCTTTACCTCCAAGGATTTAAGAAGGGGCACAGACTCAATAAATAATTCATAGGTCTTCCTCTTCTTTGCATTGTTTTTCAATATAATTCTTCTGAATGTCACTCGATCCTGCAAGAAACAGCAGAGAAATATATTATTCCTCTTCACTGAAATGTTCCCTGTTTAAAGAACTGACAAGTATAAAGAAGGATGCAGCAAACACTGGGGTTGAGAAGCTAGCTGTTAAAACACTACTATATCCATCATAGTGGTAATCTTAACAGCTCTTGTGAGAGCACTTGTTGCAGTAACAAACTGAAAACCAGGGAACTGTAAGACCTGGTCCTTCTAACAAAAGCATTTAAGAATTCTATTTTTAGTCTATTTCGTACTGTTTTTCAGAGCTGAGTTTTGGGCTTTTATTTGGCTGTTTTGTTAATACATTCCATGCTTCCACATACAGTGAAAAAAGTTGCTCTCTTCTTGCTGAAGCCATTGGGAACTGGCATTTCTAGCACTTAAAGCAACTGCAGGACTAAGACTGGTTTGGTTTCTCCTCTACTTGAGTCACAGATTTTAAAGGTAAGTTGGAGATTTATTCTGGTCTCAAACAGATCAGGAAGAGAATATCAAACAGCAACAGGCTGGATTCATTCTTGCACTTTCCTTCCCTTCTAGGATCCAAGAGAAAGTTTTCTGCTTCCTAATTGCCAGCCTGTGTGCTGGGCTCATCCCCAGAGCGTGAGCAGCAGCTCAGGGAGGGGATCCTGCCCCTCTGCTGTGCTCTGGGGAGACCCCCCCTGCAGCCC
>JBCJKH010073825.1:7250-18724 GCA_039877255.1 Loriculus beryllinus | reverse complement strand
CCAGAGAAGCTGTGGCTGCCCCACCCCTGGCAGTGTTCAAGGCCAGGTTGGACACAGGGGCTTGGAGCAACCTGCTCTAGGGGAAGGTGTCCCTGCCCACAGCATAGGGTCGGAAATGGATATGCTTTAAGGTCCCTTCCAACCCAAACCATTCTGTGATTATACGATTCTATGACAATATTTCTTCAGTTACCTCCTCCATACCTTTTTCTATGCACGTATTAAATAAGTTTGTCATGTTACACTAACGTTTTAAACTAAAGATGACTGAACCAATTATGCTGCCATAAATATAGCTGTCAAAGTCAGCTATGCACTCCCAAACCGTTTTTTTCCAGACTAAGAAATTGCAATTTACCCTAGGGATCAGGCTAGACATGCCGGAGTAAATTTCAAGTATCTGTAGCCCAGAACAAGCATTCCAGCAACATCCAAACTAGCAATTACAAAATAATTAACTACTTCATTTTAAGGGTCAAACATCAACTAATATCTACAAAGGTATTTATTACTGCAAATTATTAGTTTGCAAATTTGTTCTGTTTTGTTGTTTTGTTGGGGTTTTTTTGCTATAACAATTGCCCCTTACACATACATCATGTCTGTGGTTACAATTTCCCACCCAGCTGTATTACTTTTAAACAAACCTTAAGCACTCTGGGAGTTTGGCAACTAATTTAAAGTAAGAGATGTAAACATGAGCTATCTAGGCAAAACAAGTGATTTTGCTTCCTAATTTCCAGTTTGGGCATATTTGCTGGTCACTTCATGTACCTTTGATACCACACACACGACCCATCTTGCAACTCTGGAAACTTAAATGGAAGATGAAAAGCGAGCCTACACACAAATAAAGATGGTTTTAAGTTACTTGCTTAACTCTTGTGTCGGCTTTGGCTAGGCTAGAGTTAGTTTTCTTCACAGTAGCTCAAATGGGGCTATGTGTTGGATTTGTGCTGAAATCAGTGTTGATAACACAGGGAAGTTTCAGTTACTGCTGAGCAGTGCTTACACAGTCAAGGTGTTTTCTGCTCCTCACCCTACCAGCAAAGCAGGCTGGGGGTGCACAAGAGGTTAGGAGGGGACACAGCTGAGACAGCTGACCCCAACTGACCAAAGGGAGATTCCACACCATATGGAGTCATGCTCAGAATACAAAGCTGGGGGGGAAAAACCAAGAGGGAAATTCAGCATGATGGCCTTTGTCCCCCCAGGCAATCGATACATTCATGGAGCCCTGCTGTCCTCAAGAAGGCTGAACACCTGCCTGACCATGGAAAATAGTTAATGAATTCCTTGGTTTGCTTTGTTTGCATGTGCAGCTTTTGCTTTACCTATTAAACCGCCTTTATCTCAACCCATGAGTCTTCTCACTTTTACTCTTACAATTCTCTTCCCAATCTCACAGGGGTGAGTGAGGAAGTGGCTATGCAGTGCTTAGGTGCCAGCTGCAGTTAAATCATAACATACCTCTTCACAGAAATGCAAGTAGATTACTGTCCTGGTTTCAGCTGGGATAGAGTTAATTTTCTTTCTTGTAGCTGGTGCAGTGCTGTGTTTTGGCTTTAGCTGGAGAACTATCCTGATAACACACCAATGTTTTAGTTTTTACTAAGTAATGCTTACCCTGACCAAGGACTTCTCAGTCTCTCACGCTCTGCCAGTGAGGAGGGGCACAAGAAGCCAGGAGAAAGCACTGGCTAATCACTGACCTAAACTAGCCAAAGGGGTACTCCATACCAAACCACATCATGCCCACTATATAAACTGGGGAGAAGTCACCTGCTAGAGATCAATTGCTGCTCAGGTCAGTGCTGGGTTATCAGTGGGTGGCGAGCAATTGTATTGTGCATCACTTGTGTTCATTGTCTTTTTGCCTTTCCCTTTTTGGTTTTTATACTCCCTCCCCCTGTTATTTCCCTTATCATTATTATAAGTAGTAGTAGTAGTAGCATACTGGATGTTAGTTATTGGACTGTTCTTATCTCAGCCTGTAGGATTTACATTCTTTTGATTCTCCTCCCCATACCGCGTCAGGGGAGGTGAGGTTGGAGTGAGCAAGTGGCTGCTTGGTGCCGAGTTACCAGCTGGGTCTAAACCACAACAACTACATATTTTGTATTTCATGGCATATGAAGAGTAGGCATTAAATATAAGAACGCAGATGCACATCTCTTCACTCATATGCTTGAAAATGTGAGCCTGAATACAGTACATGGGGCCATTCTCCATAAAAAAGCCCAACTGCATTACCCACTGGCTCTCTGCACACTTGGCATTGCAGTCACTGATGCCCACCTGTTGCAGAAGCAAAGCTCTCATAAAATGTAACTTGAAAATTTCCTTTGAATTCTTCCTTGCTAAATTGACCAGGGTATTCATGGCAAGTTCCTACTTCAAATACCTTACACACACTGTAGTTACTAATAAACTAAGGTGTCGTTATTGAGGGAATAATCCATTTAATACTCCTGGGACTAAAGAAATGAGAAATTCCTCACTTAATAGCTACCTTTTTCATGAAACACAAAGTTCCTTCACTATGGACTGTGAAATCAAACATGGATAGAAACTGAACCGTATCATTCTTCTCAAGTCTCAAAATCCCTCAACTTCCCTGGGAAAACAGACAGAAATTGAATTCTGGCAAGAGAATACCATTAAGAGCCACTAAGAAGCATCACAGTTGCTTAAAAATAGGCAACTATGATGTATTCTGTAAACCACACACTTCATTATACACTCTGTACATCTCCATTATAGCAAGACCTACACAAACACCTAGTACAAACACCTATTGAACATTCTTTCAACAACAGTCAAGAAATAAAAACTGTGAGGTGCAAAGCAAATTTCACAAAGTGGAAGACAAGGAAGTGCAATTAATATTAACAATTAACAGAGGAACAAAAGCAGATATTGCCTATTCAAACCCAAAAGTACAAGGAAGTACAAAGGGACTTTCTTCACTCCTTAAAATTTATTAAAGGCTTCTGCAATGCAGCAATGAGGATAAGCATATTAACTCAAGCCTCAGAAATTACTGCACACACAGAACACTGTTACAAAACCAGAAGTAGAGAGCAGCAAATGTTTATCTGCAGCTCACACATGTAAGTATTGGCCTAGAACAAAAGACTTCTTTTTAAAACAGCTTGACAACACCTCTATGATCTGGTATATTAAGTATGTCTTCTGTTGTTAAAGACAGGGTTGCATACATGTTTTCCACTTACCACTCTGGCTTTATGATGGGAAATCTTCCCTATTCTAAACTTCACTACCTCTTATTTCTTAAGTCTGTTGAACCTTGTTCTCTTCTATATGCACTTCTAATCCTGTAACGTTGTCCCCGAGATGTTCTAAGAATGTATTTTGGTGTGAAAATTGTGAGAAGAGGACCAACATATGTATTTCATATGCTAAACATCAGTACAACTTAAGATACTTGCCTCATTCTCCACTACAAAGATGCTCAGCTCAGGTGAAAGGTAAAATTCAAAATTTGACAAGTCACTTCCAAAATTGCCTTTATATCCATGAAAAGTTTGGGGGGTTCTCTCACTTCTAATGGGTAAGCAAGACACCCAAATGCACCAAAATTAGGTATTACTAAGAAATGCTAACATTTATACAGTTTCCAACAGACGATAATGAGCATTTGGGTGCTGATATTAAAGTACTTTCCAGCCCTAACTATTTTATGATTCTGTGATTCTCTCCACACAGAAAACCAGCAAAATTTAACTTCCCATTCTGTTCTTCATAAGAAAGCTTTTGTTAACCATCCATTGGTTTCCTGCAATGCATTCATTTGTCAGTTTGTGTTCTTGGAAAAGATACATGCACAGCATTCTCGATGCATAAACTTCCTCGTTCCCTTTTCCTCAGCCAGAAAATGTACGTTTCGATTCCAAGTTAGATGGCTTACGTAACTAAATTCTTCTGCCACACTGCATTTCATTTGCATATTCCAGAGAACAAGAAAAATGTCTGGTTACTCCAATTTTAATAAGTTATACATGTTCAGGAAGAAATATTTTCATCTGTGTTAAATATTATTACCCAAGACAAGGCCTGGAGCTCTCATTCACTTTCTGTAGGTCACATCTTATCAAGAAAACCACATTCATTCCTAGAAATGACCTTTGCTCAGGATAAAAAGCTTGAAAGTAACTATTCTTTATGGTGGCAGATTCATAGGAAAGAATAAAGTAGAAAAGGAAAATTTATATTCATATAGCAAGTTTATTCATAATTTATACTACACTAAGGAGGACCGCAGGTTACTTTTTACATTTGCCTTTTACAAAACCAGATACAAGGATTTCCCTGGTGTATTAAATTATACTAAATCACCTGGGAACTGAGTTGCTATGAAAGTCTTTTAAAACCTTCTTAATTTATCAAACCACTTGTTACAAGGAACACAAGTTATCGCTTCGTTGAAGGTGAATGAGATTGCACAAACTGATTTCAATGCTTTTATTTAGATTGCTTGATCATCTGCAGATTTTCAAGTTGGACAACATGACCAGCAAGCATCTTACCTAAAGCACTATCTACACAGTTGGGTAATGAAACTGCCTTTTAGTTTCAAATAAGTTCTTGGCTTCTCTATCATTTCATATTGTCCCACTAATAAATCTGTAAGCAACCATTTTAACTTGATTTCTGACCCAGGGCAGATTAGATTCACTAATCTAGCCTGCTGCAATTATAGCTGTGAGAGTAGAATTGGATGCTATTTTATCTGAAGGCAAATCACCATTTTAATTGATATATTTCCCACATTTTTGGTATCTGCTTTCAAAACAGTTGAAGAATCCTGTTTGCTTTAAATTCCTCTTTTGAATAGGATATGCTGTCACTAAACTGCCAAAAACTGCTAATATCATTCTCCCAGCCGCCAAACGAGGAAACTGCAAGTCAGAAAAGTATATGAATAAATTGGGGTTTTTCTTAGTACAACTGGCTGGTACAAGTTGGGCCATATCACCTTATTTGCCCAGCCTTCCACTACATTATGGGTGAAAGCACATATTAACACTGATTGTAGCATTGTTCCCTTGAGATGTCAAATTATCAACTTTACATCCTGAGGAACCCTGCCTTTATAATATACAATCATTTTTTTAAATTAAGTTGACTTTGGACATAAAATCCATGGTTGCTTTCTTCAAGTCTCTGAAGGAAGAACTTAACCTTTCAATATCTGAGTAATTCCACATAATCATCTTTTGAAACCTCCTTCTGCACACTTTGGTATTTTTCATTACACTAATTCCTAATTTTACAACTATTATGCTAACAAAAAGCAACATATTATTATATTAATATATTATTAATAGGTGTAAACTGAGCTTCAGCTCTGGGATATTACAAGAAAAAGAAATACATTTCAACCAGAACTTAATTTACCAAAACTATAGCTTACCAAAACCGAAAAACTAGAATGGTTTGTAGAACACCATAATTTAACATTTATGGGGGAAAAAAAAAATGTTCATAACATCATAGCTTCTAGTAGCATAATACTTTCAAATACACTTTTAACACGTATTATGTATGTGTATCCTTAAACAGAAAAGGAAAACCGCATAATAACCATAGTGTATTCCTTTCCTTACCATCTGTACCAGGCTTTCAGTGTCAAGGATGCAACAAGTTTATAAATATACTGCTACATAAAGTACTCTTTGCCTTAGTTTCCTTTTGCAGTTACTTTTGCCACCGTCTTTAAAAATTTAAAGAGAAGTGCTTGTGGGACACTCAAAGGTAAGGGATGCATCACGTCAGTGACATTAGGAGAGCTAGTGGAGCTGAAGTTAAAAAGGAGGCTAAAGAAAAGAGGGGAAAGGCTACAAGTGAGAAGAATCAAGGTAGGAAACATGATTTCTCCTCCTTTAAAAAGCTAGGCTTCTTATATTTGACTTCTGAGTGAATATAAGGAAAAACCTTGTCACCATGAGGTAGTCCAGCAGTCCAAAAGGTTGCTCAGGAAGATTGCGCAGTCTCCCTAACTCTTAAGTTTTTGAGGCTACCAACTGGATAAAGCACTGGGTAACACGGTCTCATCTCACAACTGGTGCTGATTCAGAGACTTGGACTAGAGGCTTTCTGAGGTCCCTTCCACACTGATTATGCTGTGGTTTATTCTGAGTTCTCAAACTGAGATCGTAACTACAGTTCTGAGCCGTGCTTGAAAAGAAAGTATAAAAGAAAACCCAATACAAGCTATCAAGTAAATTCTGAAGAGCCTTTCTACTATGTTTACAAGTCCTGCTGCCTCTTGCCATGTTCAGAAGCAACATTAAGAATAATCTATTTGATCTTCAAAAGGTGGAAGAAAAATTATTATACAGTATTCTCACAAAATCCTGTTTCCTTTCAGAGCTATGTAATCGTACATTTTGTACCCAGCTCAGATGAGACTACAGGGAATACAACTTCTATTTAAAAGAAGACAGACTTCTCTAAGTAAAGCCTGAAGCTCTTGTGCTCTTTAGAAGAAAGTCATTTACCTGAGTCTCATGCTCTGCCAGGGAGGAGGGGAGGCCAGGAGGAAGCAGAGACAGGACACCTGACCCAAGCTAGCCAAAGAGGTATTCCATACCACAGCACGTCATGCCTAGGATGTAACTGAGAGTTACCCAGAAGGGCACACTCTCTTCTTGCTCGGGCTTGTTTTTGGCAAGTGGTATCATATTCATGTTATTTTCTCATCATTATCATCATTATTGGTGGTAGCAGCAGTGATTTGTGCTATACCACAATTACTAAGCTGTTCTTATCTCAACCTGTAGGAGTTACATTCTTTTGATTCTCCTCCCCATCCCTCTGGGAGCAGGGGGAGAGAAGAAAGGGGAGGGGGAAGGAAAGAAAGTGAGGAGGGGAGTAGAAGCTATGTGGCTGACTGGGTTTAAACCATGACAGTAACTTAATAGTTGCACTTGTAAGACTTTAAAACAGGCTTATAGCTTTCTAAAGCTTCAGGATAATGTATCCTCTGTCAGACATCTGCCTCACAATATATGTGATTTTGAAAGTTTCAAGTAAAGCAGTTCAGCTTTCTCCAATAACAAGACTGAGAGAAGTGGGAGATGTTTCAGAAAGAAAGTGTTTACAGTTAAGTCACATAGAAACACTGGTGCTTCCAACCTTTGAAATGGGACCAGGAGTTTGAAAGGTGTCCAGTTGTCAAGGGCAGTGGTAAAGATGTTTACAATTTTATTAATACATATATATGTAAATACACATATTTTAAATTTAAAGATTATACATGTTCAGAGTAAGCTTGGGGGAGTTTGACAATGTGTACAAACCACTCTTTCTACTCTGTATAAATTCTTACATCACGTAGGTATTGAGGAACCACAACTGCCACCTTATTACAAAGCTGAGAGGCTCTGTCAGCCCGAGGATTACTTTTGTTGCAACTGAACTTCATCATAATAATCACTGAAATTCAAAATTAGTAGTCTATTTGCAACATAAATACTCAAGCATTGAGTGGCTTACAAAGAAGTGAGGAACAGGAGGGTGAACAGGGTTGCATGGATGTATACATAGAACTTGGAATCATTTAGGTTGGAAAAGACCTTTAAGATCATTGAGACCAACCACAGACCCAACGCTGTCAAGGCCACCACTAAACCATGTCCTTAAATGCCACATCTTTTAGCATCTGCAGTTATATTTTTGCATGAGTGATTTCAGTAGTATGCAATGTCACATCTATGTGGGGTCATTACCCACTTTTGTTTTCTAGGCATTCTCCTATTACGCCTTATGCTTTGATTTTTTTTAATATTTTAAATATTTTATCTGTCATTTTTTTAAACTAACCTGTAATGTTTGTTTAATTGAACTCAATTTTTCACATTTGTGCTTTTCTGAAAGTGCTCTGGATTACATACAGGGCAAGAAGGCAGAAGGGAAGAAATATGTATGTGAAATAAATAAAAGTATTATACAGAAAGTGTATGATGAATGAATATACTCATTATATATATAATATTATCATCTACAGAATGAAAACAGAAACCTGTGAGAAAGAAATCCATGTGTTACTATGACATGCAGAATTATTAAAAATATTAAAAAGGGAATTGTAATAAGTATAATTCTGACAAGTTACTGAAAAGGGTGGGAAGGAAGGAGACGTTGTCTTGACTAGGAAAAGTATAAACAGTGATAGGAGCTGCTGCATTGAGAGAAACTCTAGGTTATCTTTTCTTAGCCTTCATTTTTTTTGGCAGTCACTATCAGTAAATCCCACCACCATCAAACTGTATTTTACTTCTTTTCCTAATTGTTGGCTATGTGATGGAAATCAGCCTCCTACAACTGTCTGTCACCGAGGCAGCTGAAGTGACAGATGTTTGTTCTATGGATCTGAGGTCTCCAGTCCGTCCAATGACCCGAATTGGAATCATTCTGATGCCAAGTGATGCACTAGCACAAAAAAAGTATTCTACAAGATGTTCTCTAAGACTGCAAGTCCAGGCATTCAGAGCTCACTGAACGCCAAAACTGACAGCTGCCTTTGCAGCTAACCTTCTGGAGTACTCATGTTACAGTGTACTCCCAACAAAATTCCATGACGTTTCTCTCACAATACATTTACTATTAGCTCAAAAATTGAAAGAAATCATTGCAGAGATTGTTAATACATGTTTTTATAGTCGTAATTTACTGTGTAGTACTGTAGGACTTGCTTCTAGAACAGTAACAAAACCACTATGTTAGCTTCCTAACAATAATTTTTAAGACATTTTTTCTCATTAAGATTGATTCACTTTAGTTATACCACTCCTTTCTTTCCTTCCTGCTCTGCTGTCTCTTCTTAAGTCTCTCTGAGATTCTTCAGTATGGATAAGGAGAAATAATCGGAAGTGGTGGAGTTACTGTGGCCTAATGAGTTAATTGAAGTCACATGAGTGAAGCCTTTCCTAGTTTAATGAATACATTAAATAAACCACCAAAACTGTATCGTAGTATCATAGTAGCTCACGAATATGATATATGCTAAACCACTGCTTGTGGTTGAGATGATGTTGCTCAGTTGGTGAATGCTAACTCATTTAGAATGGAATATTAATTTGCCGTATTGCATCCGTCTATCTCTTCTCATATGTCAATCTATGATGAAGAACAGGTTAAGGGTCACAAAATCTTTGCCATTGTTGCCCTCTTGTTTAAATTCCACAAACTTTCATAGCTGTTGTTTAGACAAAAGCTCTTCCAAATCCTGTGTCCTGAGCTGTAATTTCTTTTAGGTCAGTTAAATACAACGGCAAAATTGCATTTAAAAGCTTTAAAATGGCACAACCTTTCTGTAAAAGCACAAATCGTCACTTGTTTGGCAGTTAGTTAAACACATTTGGTCAAAATTGTATTTTTAATATATTTTTAAAGAGGTTTAGGCATTTCCTCTTTCATCTAGACTTTCCATGGCTCTTGGTTTTTGCCACATGTGATCTCTCCACCTGTCCTGCTGCTTTAACAGCTCTTGTTCTCTGTGCTGCTGAGAAGTGAACCCAAAGCAAATGCAGAGTCCAGGTTCCTAATCAGGGAGATCAAACAGGCAGCCCTGAGCAAATCCACATGAATCTGACCCTCTGTGCCTCCAACTCACCTTTCTTCCCTTTGGAGAGTGAAACTCAGCTTGGCTTCCATATCTGGCCTCTCTCTGGGTGACTATTTTACTACTGTTTTATTACCTTGTTAAAGGGCAGACACAATGGAAACGAGAGGGAGTTACACTCTGTGCAGAATAATAGATTTTTATACCCTATCAACTGAAAGTGTTTAATGTGTTCAGGAGGGGGGACGTGATAACCTGCGTCTTCAACTAAAATGAAATGGCAAGTCGCTGGCAAGGATTGTTCTAATTAATGAGATAGTTTCCTATAAATGAAGATTGGCACATATAGTGTCTATAAAACAGAAGATTGCTGAGGTCCTTACTAGCCTGTTAATGGGATTTCAGTAGCGTGGCTGTTGTTTGGAAGTAATGTGGAAGTCCGGAGGTTTGGTCAAAGTCTGCCTGATTCAGTAATATTGTTCTAATGTTCTTAGCAGTATATAGGCCCATTTTTGAAGATTTTAGCACAAAGTTTGTGTCCATTGAATCAATCTAAGCAAACAGAAACAAATTCAACCTCATGGACTGACAATAAACTATATTAAATCCTCTATTAAAAGATGTGTATCTCACCTTCCAAAAGACCTAACTTTACCAAAACCCACTAGTTCTCTTTTTAACTTCATCAGACCAGGGACTAGATGTTCTGATGAAAGCCAGCCTACAGGCCCAACATCAGAGCCCAAATTGCTGAGCAGGATGTACAGCCCTATGAGCAATCAGGCAGTGTTGGCAGAACAGAAACTTGCTATAAATAATTTGGACTGCAAACAGGAAAGCTTCTAACTATCAACAGAGTGAGTGTCTAGCTTTTACTGATGTATGTAAAAGGCAAACACTGTAACTCATTTTAACATAAAATTTGGTGAGTTTAGGATTGAAATTGCATAGTATAGATGTCTCTGATTAAAAACAAAGAAGTGCTAGATTTGATGGAACCAGAGATCTCTTTTGGTCCTGAGTTCTTGATGGCAGATGAACTGCTACAGGTCTGAATTTTGATTTCTATAAGGCAAGGTTAAAATGTCTAATGTTTTCCCAGCAGTTAACTAAAGTATCCCAGAGTGTTTCTACACAGTAATATTTTAGTTCTCACCTCATTACTTGGTAATGTTTTGAAATGATCTTCCCCCAGCCATATTGTAGTTTTAATCTTAAAAAACCAACTTATTTTTGCTGGTGGGGTAGGTGTGTATAAGTCCATCGTTCCATGTTCTCTCTCAAACACAGTCTGTCTTCTATAAGCACAAAGCCTCGCCTGCTTAAGAATTGAGAGCCATGTTGCAGTGTGTGGTATTATTCCACAAAGTCTCATGTACCCTGAATAAAAAAGCCTTTAAAGATGACACGATTCTATTACAAGAATAAACAGTTAAGCTTATTTACATTGGTCTCCCAGATATAGTGCAGGGGCTTGCTCAAAGTACAAGCTGATGTCTCTTCTTGTCATTTTAGATGCTGTGTCCTTTGTGAACCTATCAAAAATGTCAGTGATTTTTTTCAGTTCCCAGAACCAGTCACTTTGAGAGATTTTTTTCAATGCTAAGGATGCCTCACAGATAGCCAGATAAAACAGGACCCCCAAATTCTCCAGTTTTCTTTGTGATATCATTGAATTTAAAGCAGCTCTAGGCTTTTACCTGTATGAAAAGCTTTTGAACTGCAGTGTAAATTAATTCTTATTTTGTAGCTCATGAACAGTTTTGTGTAGGGGCTTATGGATATGGATCTGTTGGAAAGAGTCCAGAGGAGATGCTGTGAGGGCTGGAGCAGCTCTGCTCTGGAGCCAGGCTGAGAGAGCTGGGCTGGGGCAGCCTGGACAAGA